>PVJD01011077.1:0-48837 GCA_004026545.1 Mormoops blainvillei | reverse complement strand
ACCCCACCCCACCCCCATCCCATTCCGTCCACCTCTCCCCAGACCCCGCACGGCTCCTCCACCAGCCCTCGCCCGCCCCCTCCCGCAATCACTCCCGCATCCTTGACCTAACCGTTTCGTTTCACATTCCCAGGCTCTACTGAGCCACCCTCAAGGTCACAAAAGAGTGTCTGTGGGTTGCGCAGGCTTCGTTTCTGCAAGGAGCCCTTCTCTAAGAGAGGAGGGTGGAGGCCAGAAGTGAAACCCCAGCTGAGGGGGAAGCTGAGCAGGAGACACGAAAAGCAGCAGGAGGGATCCCAGCAGGGCCCGTCCGCCCCGCCACACCCATTTCCCCAGCAAAAGACTCATTACTTGCAGAACGGAATGGGGAGCCCACAGTAACGAGTCTTTAATTACGAAACTCCTCTACCTTATTGCTTTTGTGTGGCCCGGATGAAAATGAGAAGTGGCAGTTTCTATTAGAAATGTTAATTACTTTCCCGGGTAATTAGACTCACTGGGTACCGTGAGCACCTGACCTCACTGCACAACAGCAGAGATGGGAGGGAGGCGGAAAAAATGGTTGGGGGAGGGGGGTGGGGGGAGAAGAAAAGGAGAATATTTATAAATGCTGAGAAAAGGGGTATCGTCCAAATTGGCTGAATGGCAAATGAGGCCAGAGGCCCTGGAGGAAGGTAGGGGGAAGAGGAGAGCTCCCCAGTGGGGGGTTTCTGAACACCAGGGACCTCTCATGATGATGATGAAAATGCCTCTGGAAATGACGAGCCCCTGGAGAGATTCCCATGGGCCTCCCCCTACGTATGAGGCCACCGAGTCCCCAGGCTGCTCAGAGACATCCTGAGGCCACACAGCAGCACGGGCAGGGCTGGGACCAGAGCCTGCTCAGCATTCCCTCTGTCCCTCCTTCAGGGAGCATTCATTGCTCAAGGTGACTTGGGCACCTGAAGGACAGAAGTGACACGGTTCCAACTCTCAAAATGTTTAGGGTCTGGGGTGCAGACCAATAATAGAGCTATTGCTGGGAAGGAAGAAGGTAGGAGACTCGATAAAGAATAATTTAGCAAGAGGCCCTGGATGTAGATGGATGGTCAGGGAGGGCTTCTCTGAGGAGGTGTTTTTTTCTCCGTGGGATGTGGAGGCCGGGGGGGTGGTCCTGCTATTTGGAGAGTTGGGGTGAAAGAATATATTACCTGGTGCTGGGGGTTGAGTAGAGTGCCACCAAAGTCCGTGTCCACCCAGGACCTCAGAATGTGACCTTATTTGGAAATAAAGTTCTTTCCAGATGTCATTAGTTAAGATGAGGTCATGCGGGAGCAGGGCGGGTCTTAAATCCAATATGATTAGTGTCCTTATAAGAAGAGAGGAGACACAGAGGCACAGACACACAGAGAAGAAGGACATGCGACAAGAGAGGCAGAGGTTGGAGTGACACTGCCACAAGCCAAGGAATGCTAAGGACTGCTGGAGCCACCAGACTCCGGAAGAGGCAAGGAGGATCCTCCCCAGAGGCGTCAGCTGAAGCGGGGTCCTGCTGACACCTTGATTTTGAACTTCTACCCGTCAGAAGTGGAAGAATAAACTCGCGTCATTTAAGCCACCTAGCTTGTGGGATTTTGTTTCAGCAGCCACGGCAAACTCACATACCCGCCTGGCCACTATTGTCCCTCGTCTCTGACACCGGGAACTAAATTCCCAAAGTAAGATTGAACGAGGTCATGGAGAGAGCGCAGGACAAGCCCAGCTCTCCTGCCAGCCTGCCGCGGGCATTTGGGGGGCCTTATCTAAGTCAGGAAGAACTCGGGTTTCCCAAACATATGGGCGGGGACAAGCTGAAGCAGAGCCGCCCTGGTGTGGCCTGTTTAACAGACGGACTCCCGGACACCTCCCCCAGGTATACAGAACCAGCATCTCTGGATGGAGCGTCCCCCAGGACGGGGATCCTGACATGCCACCCAGTTTTTAGAGACTCTGGGTTTAAACACGCACACTAAGGGCCCGTGTGTGTATCACTCTAAGGGCTGCCCACTCCGGGCTCGGCCGTGGTCACACCTGCCCTTCCACACTGACCGGTCTTTTAGAAAACCCAGACATCCACGATGCTAGGAGATGCTCACGCCAAGGGGGAGGGGCAGACTTGGTCCTCAAAGTCATTAAAGAAGCTGTTTACAGAGCTCGGTTCTTCTTTTAATTTGTTTGTTTTTTCAATTGTGTAATTGAATCCCAGCCACAGCCTTGCCAGGGAAGACAGAAAGCCATCAATACCCAGGAGTGACTGACAGTCATTTCCAAGGTGACGGGCTGTGGGGGAGGCAGAAAGGTTTGAATCCTACCCTGCTTCTGAGGTCAGGCCGTGTGTTGCAGGGGAGGGCGCCTGGATTTGGCCAATCGGACCCCCCAGGGGTCAGATCCCAGATCTTCCCTGAGCCAGCTGCGTGACCTAGGGCAAATTTCTAAACCTCTCTGTTCCTCAGATTCTTCAACTGTGAGCCCAGGGGTAACACCCCCCCCCAGCAGGGTTGCTGGGAGAATGACGAGAACAGTGCCCATGGAGGGGCCCCACTCATGGTGGTGCCTGGTAAACTATAAAGGATTATTGTGACTATTGACTGTGGAAGGCTTGCCCTGGAGAATGCTGGTCCATGTGGCAGGGATGGCCCGAACGATTAGGGCTGGAAGGGGCTACGGAGGTGGCTGCCTCATGACATGGAATTAGCGCTTCTATATGAGAATCCCAGTGCATTATTGTCCCTCCGTGTGACCTTGGGCACGTCATTTAACCTCTCTAAGCACGGGTGACCTTGTCTCCCGAGTGGAGTCCAGAATCCCTATCCCACCCACCTCTCCTTGAGACAATCAAGTAAGATGACATATGTGACACTGGGTAAGCTCCCAAACTTTTTACAAACCCCCCCCAAAATATTCCTATTATCTAGCCCACCGGTTCATAAGCCTGGCTGCACATTGGAACCCCCCACCCACCAGGGAGCTTCTAGAAACTACCAGCGTTCACACCTCTAACCAAACCAAATGGATGGTATCTCCAGGGCTGGGTGGTCGGCACGACGAGCAGTCACTGGAGAGCCACTGCGCTGGTCCAAGGCTCTGGTTCCGCAGGAGCAGCAGGCGAGTCCCAGGGAGGGGAGGAATCCTGCCCGAGCTCAGACAGCGGGTCGTTCCCCTCTGAGTGCCTTTCACCCCATGTCTGCCCCAGCCCAGGTAGGCAGGTCCTCAGGGGCTGGTCGGCAAGGTTTCTCCGGGTTAGGCAGCCTGCCCAGGAAACCAGGGAGAACGTAGTAGGTGTTTGCCAGGAGAGCTCTTCTCTGGCCACCCAGCAGAGATGTCCCTGTTCCTGGGCCCTACCTGCAGTGGAACAGAGGACACGGACACAGAGGGGAAGACCCCATGGAGAGAAGTCCGCAGGAGGAAGCGCCTAGCAGGAAAGATGAACAAACCTCAGAGTCAAACCCACCTGGTTCCGAGCCCCGCTCTGCCACCAACGACGAGCTGCGTGCCATTAAGCAGACAGAATAAATGAGCATTTCGCTATTAAACACAGTGTTTCCCTGCCAGGCTGGCTCTGACTCCTGCTTCTTACAAATTCATCTTTCAGCCCTGGTGTTTAGCCCCTCCTTCGTAGGCAAGGGCAGTGAGTGGCAGGCAGCTCCTTCGCCTGCGGCGGCCGGGTCACCGGGAGAGAGCAGGGGGCAGAGTCAGTGAGGCCTGAGGCTCTGAAAGTCCCCTGCAGCAGAGCTAGGACCCCGAGAGGAAGGCCCAGGGAGAAAGATTCAGCCCAATGGAAAGAACATTTGCAAGGTAAGTTGTGTGTAACAAGGAAGCCCACTGCCTGGCAGGGTTGTGAGCTCCCCGTCACATGGGAACATCACACAGGAATGATACCAGGAGCAGTTGCACGTACACTGGTAAGAGGGCATCAATAGGGTTCCTGTGTTCAGTGGACACACGGACCGAATGAACTCCGCGGGCCCCTCCGATGCTCAGATTCCGTATTTCAATGACCCTGAAGTCCCAGTGATCAGATTTGCACGAGAAGAGCCAGGCTGTCTTTCAAGTCCTAACTTCATCACTTAGCAGTAAGTTACGTGGCTTTGAGCAAGTTGTCGAATCTCTCAGAGGCTTGCTCCTCGTCTGCGATTCGAGAGTGGTCGCACCCATTTCGAGTAGCAGGTGAGCATTAAACAGTGCGCCGTACACAGGAAACTGGAGCAGGCCTTGTACGGAGTCAAGTCTGAAACAGCGAAGCGCCCCCACCGCCCTCCTCATCTCCGTCCGGAGCCACCCAGGGTCCCCAGGTTTTCCAGGAGATGCACTCATGAAGCAGGTTAGTGCACAGAACCAACCCGTCGCTCCCGTTCTCAGGTGCCCAGGATTAAATGCTGGCCGCAGCATCTCCTCCCATTCAACTCCTGCGTCGCAGGGTCCAGGCTATTGCACAGGGAGGGGGACCTTAACAGCCATGCCTAACGGGAAGCCACTATTGAGAGGAGGGGGGAAATAATTAGGCCGGAAGACCATGGAGAAGGCGGGCGTGGTGCTCGAGCTGAAAACCGGCTTCACGGAGTGCTGGTCTGCCGTGCTAGGGAGGACAGCAAATTCCTTCCCAGGTGTAGGAGCGGAAGGCAAGCACTCTAATCCCCAGAGCATCCGCGGGCTGTGTCCACCCTGCCTCCCGGGGGCCCTCCTAAAGATGGGACCTGAGCAGTCATCTTCTGGGCTAAAGCCAGTCAAACCCGGAGTGATACCACACTCGCCTGCCTTCCCGGTGGGATCTGAGAGGCCCAGAGCTTACCCCAACCTCGGTTCCAAAGGCATCTCCCCTATTAATTTACCACCCATGCTTGGAACATAGGACTTCTCCATTTTTAAAGCTCTTTACTTGTTTTCGAAAACAGTGCATTCCCACAAAGCCAAAATGATCAAAACCATTGTCCGCAGCTAGTAATTCCTAGTCACCTTGGAGATGCTGGGAAAATGCTGGGTTAACCCAGCTACCCCGAGAAGCTGGGAAGGGGATAAGCTTCCTCCCTGAAAACTGAGAATAAAATCCATGAAGTGTCCAGAAGCCCTTTCCTCCATTGCCTCCCCATCTCTCTCTCTCTCAATCTCTCTCTCTCTCTCTCTCTCTCACACACACACACATGCATGCTCACGGAAACCAACAGGACCCATACGGGAGCTTCCAGGGCCCAGCTGGCCCATTCCCTTGAGATGATGGCAGCCAAAGCTGTCATTTCACGTGTAAGGGAGGGGCATGGGCCAAGTGGCCACGCCCTCTACTACCTGACTCATAAAATCCTCTCAGTGCACTTTAAGCTTTAAAGAAGTTTGCGACAAGCCTTCCAGCCGACACCCAAGAACAAATGTTCCCTCGGATGGGCTGAATAAGGGACGGTGAAGGCGATGATTCGTCGGGTATCACCGTACCCACTTTACAGGTGAGGATGCTGAGGCAGTAAGACGTGACTCGCTCAGTACCACACCAACAGGTGGCAAAGCTAGTGTCAAATTCAAGTCAGCCAAGCACCAAAAGGTGTGTGATTTTCATTACGTCATGCACGTCCTCACCTGAGAGCCTGTGTTTGCTCACTCCACCATGTTGAGAGAGTGGGCTTGGGCCCTTGGGAAGCAAGGCTGCTCCTGGAGGCCCGTGGCTGTCTAAATTTAATGACGATAGGAATCACCAGGGAGCTCGTTAACCGTGCCTGTGAAAAAGAAGCTCTGGTGGGGTCTCGATCAGCTCTTCTCAAACTTTCCTGTGCACACACATCTCCTGGGCATCTTGTTAAAATGCTGATTCCCACAGAGTGGCCCCAGGTTGAGAGCGAGATTCCGCATCTGAACAAGCTCCCAGGTGACGTCAACGCTGCTGGCCCAGGGACCACACTTCTGAGCTGGAAGGGCCGACAGTGAAACTGCCAGGGCTTGAGCCGCAGCATGGCCACCTAGCTGCATAACACCTGCCAACTTGCTGAACCTCCCTGTGCCTCAGTTTCTCTGTATGTAAGAAAATGTGCAACACTACAGTGCTACCTGATGGAGTTGCTTTTTTAGGATTAAAGCAAATGATCCGTCTAAGTCACTTAGCACAATCCCTGGTGCATTAAAAAAATCTTAATAAATGATTATCGTTACTGGAGCTATTATTATTATTATTGGTGAGTTTTGCAGTACATTATAAGCTTTCAAAAAATAAATGAAAATTGTTAGTATTGAATTTTCCCACCGGCTTACATCTGTTCCGCTTTCCCGAGTCCGTGTAGCTTCCCCTAGCACTGAATTTTAGAGCCACAGCACAGCAGTTTACATTTGTATAATGCACCATCACACACATTCCTGTTTCGGTTATCAGTGTTAACTCGGTGATTGAAACAACCATGATTTATGACTTCTGCAGTGCTGTGGTTGACTGAGTTTGACTGGGCACTTCTGCCCCATGTGGTATAGCTGAGGTCTCTCTGCACGCACGGGGGAGCTCAGCTGGGAGCAACGTGGAGGCTGGAATTGGAACATCCAGGGCTCTGCCCACACGAAGGAAGAAGAGAGCTTCTTCCTCAGGGCTGTAGCTGGCTCCCTGCAGCGAGGGTTCCAAGAGAAGCCCCGACGTGCAAGAGTGTTCAAGTAAATCCTCTACTTGAATTATGCTTGCTAATGTCCCATGTCACATGGGCACAGACGACACAAGGTGCGAACACCGGGAGCGTGGAGCGTGGGAAGCCATCAATGCGAAGTCTATCACAATTAACTCGTTTGATTACAAGCCCCTTGAGCACAGCTCCTCCGTAGCCTGCCCTGTTGTGTCCTCAGTCCTAGAAGGCTGTTGACTACATCAGACCCTGCAACCACCCAGAAATGCAGTTAAAGTGAAAGGATGACCTCCAATGGGGATGGCTGTGACAGCTTGCTGTCACGCAGCTAGTTAGGGTCTCGGGCCCAGGACATCAGGCCCCGGTTCATCACTCTCTCCACTCCATCATCCTGCCAACTTTGTAGCATCAGGTTTTCCTGCCAGCCTCTCCTTACCCTGTATGTCTCTCCGAGCTTCCTGGTGATCGGCTATTTATAAATGAACATTTAAATGCATCAGAATAAGTGCTATTTAAAGGAATCCTGTGGTGACCCATTGAGTAATTAAAATAATCATTTGTTCCATAAGCACTTATTGGCTTCTCAGTTTGCACCAGGCACTGCAGGATGAAGGTGGGGTACAAGAGCGGGGTGCACATTTAGGAGATGTGACTCTCGACCTCAGGGAGCTCAATCACTTATCCTTTCACAACAGATATGTGTCACACACCTACTATGTGTCTGACTAAGTGCCTGGCATCAGAGGTGAACCCACTATCCTTTCTGCTCTCAAGGTGCTCACAAATTGTCAGGGAGACCAAAAAATAAGCAATCCCATACCAAATGGTCCATATGTGGTAACTGTGTTTGGGAAGGGTCCTCTGCAAACAGAGTCGGCAAGACCTCTGCCTGGTGTGGAGACAGGGGTCGAAGGGCACTTTCGAGGTACAGTGACCCACAAACTGTCCCTGGACACAGAAGACGTTGGCCCAGTAGACAAGGCTCTGTGAGGGCCTTGCAGGCCATGACAAGAAAGCACAAGAAACAGTGCAAGTCGCTGGGTGGGGGACAGAGGGTCCTTTGCATCCCGTGAGCAGAGCCGGTTTTCTAAGACATACAGCCCAAGGCTGCTCCAGCCAGAGGTGCCACAGCATCGCTCGGCCAGAAGCTGCTTCTGCTCCTCATCCTTCAAGACTCCAGTCAAGGTCAAGGACACGGGCTTGCACAGCCCTTCCCTGATGACCAGAGTGGGCCCCTCCTTTGCTACCATGTCCATGTCGATTACTGACATGGCGCTTATTACTATCTTGTCCTATTTGCTTATTATTTGTCACTTCCATCTGAATTAAACTCCACGAAGGCAGGGATTTTGCTGCTCTCTGCCATCCCTATTCAAATGTAAATTGCACAAAGACAAGGACTTTTGTTCATGCTGCAGCCCCAGCACCTAAAGGAGTCCCCAGCACCTGGAAGATGCTTAGGGAATGAATGAGGGTGAGGGTCCCCGGCAGGAGGAATGGGGATGTGAAGTGGGCAGTACTGGGAATAAGTACTAGTAGTATTGTGACTTCTTATGACATGGGAATGACAAGCCCCACCTGAGTTCCAATCTTGTCATCATTGTGACAAGGTATGAAGTTCAAAGGTAAGCTGGAGGGGGTTCCAATTCTGGGTCAGAGCATCCAGGTCCCAAGGGGAACTTGCGGAATTCCACCTGGGCTGACAGAACACTGAGCGCGGGCACCTGGCCTGAAACACACAGGCGACTGAGGCTTGGCAGGTGTGTCTGAGAGAGAGAGGTACAAGAGGGGTTTCTCGGTGGCCTCTGTTTTCACACATGCTGACCCCTCTTCAGGAAAGATTTTCTTCCACTTCCCGTGAAGAATTCCTATCCACCCTTCAAAACCCCGCTGACATGCCCCTCTTCTCTGCCATAGAACAGTTCTGGAAACTGCTCTGCCTCTCCCATGCTAAGCTAGCCACTCCACCTCTGTACTCAGCTGGTAGGTGGAACTTGCTCCTACGAATGCTTTATCTTCCCCATTCAGCTTTCCTAGGGTAGAGACTTGCCCTTATCTCTCTGTAGCTCCAGTGCCCAGCACAGTACCTCCTACTGGCTACTCCTAATAACTACCATTTATTAGGCACACACTCTGTTCTCAGACTTTGTGCTGAAAGCTTTATGAACATTACTCCATTGAATCCTTACAACAACCCAGTGAGTTACGTTCTAATAGGACCCCCATGTTACAGTTGAGAAAACCTTGTGGTGGAACCAGAATTCACTCCATGTCCAATGAATGTGAGTTAAATAAATGAGCCAACGAGGAAACGACTGAGTGAAATAATTAAGAAGTAAATCAGTTTTATATTTTGGCTGCCATTGCCTTCTAGAGAGCAGACGATCACCAGGATACCCTATTAGACTGAAGTGCCAAACGTCGTGTCCTTAGGATCCCTGGGTGCCCATTATGGAAGGGAAGCTGGATAAAGAGGACAGAATTAAAATCCCTGGTTACAGGACACTTTCCAGCCCCCCTAAAATGACGGACAGGCTTAGAAATATCAGCCAGTGGGCAGGTCCTTATCTCTTGGGGACTGCTCATTCCGGAATGTATTCCCTTCCATAATGCAGTCTGCTAGACCACCTGCTCAGTTTTCCAGCCCAGCCTCCGCGTGGGTGGATTTGTCTGCAACTTGCGTTTCCCTGGCTTGAGTGGCATGTACGTCCGTGCATGTTAAAGCACACACGCTTCCACTCTGACCTTGGTTGGCAAGAGCCTTCGTGGAATACCGTGGTCAATGTCCTCCCGGATTAAAATGGGTTTCCTCTTTTGTTGCTCCTCTCTGAAGCCTTGGGTTGGAAAATGTCAGGCTCTTATGACTGCGGCAGATTCACGCGCTGGGGTCTGAGCGTAAGCCCTTCTGGGACTCAGGCCCAGCGCCACAGGCAGGTGATGTGGAGCTGGTTATGAGGCGGGGGTACAAGGACTGAGTGGCAGCGCTGCAGGGCCGTACACGAGCCCCGAATCCTGAAGAGACAGCCCCTGTTCAGGTCCCCCATCCAAGTGGACTAAAGGTTTTCCCAGCCTACCCTCCCCCCAAAGCTGCGTGTTAACTACCCCAGGAGGGCAGAAGAGATACCTCCCCACAGGTGCCAGCTGGAGCCACGGGATTGGTTCCAACAGGAAGAGGCAAGAAGGCGGGGGGCGCACGCTAGGTCCTGCAGCAGGTTTCTGCGTGCGTTTCAGATCATGATTGTAATTTGGTAGCGATCAGTTTTCGGCATATTGGGAAGTGGTGCCAATTAAATCACCCTTCATGATAGCTATTTCTTGGGCTCTCATTGGGGTTAGACTCCATGCTAAATACCCTGTAGGCATGATCTGATCTCCTCTTTCAATGACCCAAAGAAGAGACAACCGTTAGTAGCACTGAAATGACCCACGCAGGGTTTCATAATCAGTAACAGTGGACCACAGGTCCGCCCCCAGGTCTGTGGGACGCTTGGGTGTCCACGTTATCTGCAACAGTCAGAGCCAAGCCTCGCTTTGGTTGGCCAGGCCATCTAACTTGTTGAAAAGCCAGGAATCGCAGAGCCATGGAATGATGTCAGGGTGGCTCAGCAAAAGCTCTAAGGAGGCAGATGGCAGCGCAGCCACGAGGGGAGCCATTCCCAACCAGGAGTCCGAGCAAACAGGCTGGGTCCACCCTCATCCAGGCAGCAGCCTACCTCTCCCATCCCTCTCCGTACCCATCGGCCTCTCTGGGGACTCAGCAGGAGGGAACTGCCTTCCCTTCCGGAAACACCCTGAGCTGCTGGCCCCAGAACCCAGAGTGTCCATTGATTGTACCTGAGGCCTGTTAGCACACTGGACTCCAGCACAGTGGGACGTCCCTGGGTCTCAGTTCCTTTCTTGGCAAGATTGGGAGCCAGACATGGTGGATTCTGATAATGTGGTCAGCTCTGGCATTGCCAGATCCTCCGGAACAACACTGTTCAACAGAGGTTTCTGCGAGGGTAGACATGTCCTAAATCTGTGCTGTCCAATACAGCAGCCGAGAGCCACAGGTGGTAGTTGGCACTCAAAGTGCAGCCTAGTGTGACGAAGCAATTGTATGTTTTATCTAAGTTCAAATGAGTTCCATTCAAATAGCCACATGTGTGTATTAACTCACATATTGGACACTGCAATTCTAGAATTAATATCAAGATAGGCTCTGGGTCCCACGAAATATGGAAGCCCATTCTGTATTATCAGTAATATAACTATAATGATCAAGAGGGCACCACGGGTCACTTGAGGGGCTATTAACTCCCCCATGACTTCCATCAGCCACCCAGCAAAGCCACCAGGAAAAGAAATGTACGTTTTCTTTAAAAAATGCTTTCTATACAAACGAGCTTTAAAACTATTCCACTACATAACTGTACTATGTCCCTAACTCCCCCATATAGGCATTTTGCTGGCTCCCTTGCCTCTCACACTGGCTCAGCATTTCTTAAAGTATTCAGTCTTTTTTTAATTTTTAACATAGCTTATTTTCATATGGGATTCTGAGGGTTTGGCATAGTACGAGTTTTCGGTATTGTATTTTAGACCTAAAAGTGTTAGAAGAATGTTATTGCCTGTCTTTTGCCCACCCGCAACATTAATGCACATCTTATTAGCATTCCAGGCTTGTCCATTTGCTTTTGTTACATTCCTTGGGAGACTTAAGTGTTAAAGGCAACTGTTGACCCATTAAAGTATTCGGTCTTAACAAAGCCATTATCTCCCTGATTTGCACAACAGCTCTCTGAAGCAAGTATCACTTTTCCCATTTCATCGATCAAAACACTGACGCTCAGAAGACTTGCATGCCTTCTGCACCAAAGAAAGATTCCATTTCGGACAAGGAGACTCAAAGTCAGCCAGCCTCCCCTCCTATACTTGGAGGTCACGTGACCTCTCGGAACCTTTGTAAGTCAATGGGAAGGTAGAGACACAGCCACCCACCTCACAGGTTACGTGAGGCCTGCATGAGACAACCCACGCCAAGTAGTGCTCACCAGTGACACTTGTGCCACTGGGAGAGACCACCTGCTGTCTGCCAAGAAACCCACACCTCTGACCTGGATTCACTGCAGCTCCGCACCCACCCCACTCTCCATCCCTCACCTGTGCTTCCAAGCCCTGCTGGATGCCCAGGATGTCCCAACCCCGCCCAGTGAGGCAGGAGACAGGGAGGAGAGAAACGCAGGTCACGACGGTGGGGACCCAGGGCTCCCTTCCCAGGATGGATCCTTGGCCAAATCATCCACCATCTTGGCCCAGACAGGCTGGAGAGCTGCTCCCCTGAAGGTTCTACCCAAAGATCCCACTCACACACCACCTTCCAAGCAGGAACGGTCCCCTTAGCTGCAGGGAAGAGACATCTGTGCCCCTCCTCCCCACCAGCACCCAGGATGAGCCTAATTAGACTGTGTCTTCCTGCAGCTGCCACGAGGACTGGCGCCACGAAACGGCAGCCACAGGGCGGCCCCAGGCACAAAGCCTGGAAATGCCTGGAAATGCCGGTCATTCTCTGACCTTGACCTTGGCTGGGGTTGAGAGCCTGAAGTCAAGCCACAGAGGACTGCAGAGGGCAAAATGAGATGAGGTCAGCATGGGAACTCTTTTTCTGGAAGAAAGTGAACATTTCCTCCAATTGGGCTCTGAGCCAAGCTAGCTTTTGAAATCTTATTCCCGAATTTTGGATCTCTGATGAGCAATTGTGTCAGTCAGGGTCTTGGCAGGAAACAGAAGCTCAGTCAGATGGTATTTTTGAAGATTTTTTTTAATGTAGGTACTCGGGTGGCCACACAGGGGTGGGCAGGGTTGAGAAAGCCCACAAGGGATGTGGAGGCACCCAGGGACAAGCAAGGGCAGGAAGCGGGGGCCAACCCTGCCTGGGTCTGAAGGACAAAGCAGCGGGGCTGGGGAGGAGTTACTCTCAGAGTCTGTTTTAGGAATGGGGCCTGCAGAAGAGGCCACCTACATCCACTGCTGAAGCTGCAGCAACACAGAGAGAGGGATGCTTTCGGACCCTGGCTTCCTCTCCTCTCAGCCTCTGACTCCCTCACTGGCTAAACCCAACCAGAAGTCAAAGGTCAAGAGCCCTGCAGATGCAGTCCAGGAACGTGGGCTCCTAGGGCAGGGAGCTGGGCGGGGCAGGGGTGAAGATGGATATGAGCAGGTGACCAGTGTCTGGGTCGGAGGAAAAAGCTCTTGGTTTTGGAGATACTGACCTAGGATGAGATCTCGATGCTTGCACATACGATCCAAGTGGCACTGAGCAAATTCCCTACCTTTTCTGAACCTCAGTATCCTTGTCTCTCCATGGCATCTTGTCCAATTCAGAAAATGAGAGATCATGATTGTAAAGGGCTTTTAGAGCAACTGGTACAGAAGAGGGAGACAATCAATGACACGGAGGTTGCTAGAAAACCACGGGCTTTGCCATCGGACACCTGGGTTTCCTACCCTGGCTCCATCGCTCCCTAGTTGTGTGACTTTCGGCAAGCAACTTAACCTATCTGAATCCCAGCACGTCACCTGCTGAGGAGGTATCGTCAGAGCCATGCCTCAGAAGGTGACGTTAGCTATACTGTAGGTACAGAGGCAGATTTAACAGCAGGCACACCAGGCGTGCACCCTGAGCCCCAACTTCTGAAGGCATGTATTTTTATTTTCCCTGTCTCTCTCTTTTTTTTAAGGGGCCCAATATTTTCCTCTGCGCCCAGGGCCTCAACCGACCTTAATCCCCCTCTGTGTAGATATAAATTGTTTAGCACAGTACCTAGCCCAGAAAACGTTAATAAATTGTTGCCATTGCTCTCCTTGCTGCTGAACTAATTGAAAATTCTAGAACTTGAAACCTCAATATCTGAAATGAGGAATTCAGCGAATGGACTTGAGAACCCATGGGACTCAGCAGAAGATAGAATCAGTGAACTCAAAGAGTAGTCACGGCGAAGTACCCACACTGACGCAAAGAGAAAGTAAAATATGGAAAGGGGGACAGAAAGAGAGAAAAAGAAAGAAAGGAGCGGGGCTGTAAAATAATACTAGCAACCTAACACATGTATAATTGAGTAGGTAAAGTAGAGTTACTACAGGAACATGTAACCCACCAGCATGTTTCCATCTCAGGTCTTTAATGTGCTGTTTCCTGAACCGCGACCTCAGAGGAGCACATGGTGTAAACCTTCCTTTACACCCTTCAGGGGTCTGCTCTAATGCCTTCATCCGGGTGAGGCCTTCCCTGCCCACCCTATACAAAAATCTACCTTCCTCTTCTCCCTCTGTTTGCTTTATTTTTCCTTCAGCCTTTATCACCATTAGAAAACTATATATCTGATTATTGATCTTGTTGGTCACTACTCTCCTCTGCTAGCAAATATGCTCCCTGACGGCAGGAATCTTTATGAGTTTCGTTCACTGTTAAAAGTCCAGCACCTAGACTGTGAGGTACTCAGAAAATATTACTGATCAAAGAAGAGTGGAAATTAAGCCTACTTAATAGTAAAAGAAGGCGTGAAGAAAGCCCTAACTGGAAAGATGAGTGTATTAGGTATGTCCTCCGTGAACGCAAGTGACAGAGATCCAACTCAAACGGCCTAAGCAAAACAGACATTGGTGCCTGTAACCGGAAAGTGTGGGGGTTCATGCTTTGGAAATGACTAGATCCAGGTACTGAAATGATACTGGAAAAAATGGTCTCTCTCTGTCTCCGGGTTCTACTTCCCTCTGTGTGAGCCTCATTCTTAAGCAGGGTTTCTCCGGGGAGCAGTAAAGATGGGCCCAGGAGCTCCAGTTTTGTGTGTTTTAGCTTAAGCGCTCCGGAAGGAGAAACCTTTCCCACTAGTTCCAGTGAAAAGCCCAGGGCTCTGTTCACTGGCCACACTTGAATCACAGTCGATTCCTGAATGGATTCGCTGTGGTCACGGACGCATAGAGCACTGATTGGTCAGGCCTGAGTCATGTGATCAGGAATTGGGGTGTGGGTTCATGCCTACCAAACCACGTGGTCTGCGAGCAGGGGTTTCTCAAAGGAAAATCCAGCTGCAATTTCCAGAAGAGGGAAGAACTTCGGGGCAGACAAAAACGTCATTTATGTAAACATCATCTGGAATGGAGAGATAAAGCAAGAGTGTCCCAAGGGAATGCTTGAGGCCAGGGAGAGCGTGAAGCATTTTAGGGTAAGAAAGAAGTTCTGTTTAGTAGGAAAGGGCAAGAAAGGGATGATGAGAAATGGGGAGGTAAATAAAGGTTTACCTTGGTGGAGCCTTGGAAACCATGCCTAAAAGTTTAGATGCAATACCAAAAGCAAAGGGAAGCCCTTGAAACATGCAAGCAGATTTAAATGATTCGTTTGTTTTCAAGAGATCCCATTAGCTGTCCTACTCAGATGGATCAGACAGGAATAAAACTAGAGCTGGCCAGCCAGTAGGCGTTACAATTGTCCATCAGAAAGAGATGATATAGATCTATGGAGGTAACAGTGGGAGGAGAAAAAGGAAAAGAAAATTGAGAGAGACAATTTGGAGATACAATTCAAACATTCTCTAAACAGATCAGGATTTATCAAAAGCTTTCAAAGCCTTCTCTGGAAGATCTCCAAGCTGTCTGCCACTTCTCTGTTCTTCCTTCCATGGATTATACAAATTTTACCTCCTTCCCGTCCCCTCTCCTTTCTCAGCCTCACCCCAGGCAGGTTCAGCCAAGCTTCCCAGCAGTGGGCCCCTGCTGTGAAATCCATATGTAGATGAGCTGCATAAATTTGCGTGGATAATAAAGGTAAGTGAAGAGAGCTCATGCTAGCACCACCTAGAGCAAGCACATCATCCTAGAGTCGAACAGAGCCAAGTTTTATTCCTACCTTTGCCACTTATTAGCTGGGCACCCTTGAGCAAGTTCCTTAACCTCTCTGAACCTCCGCTTGTTCAGTTGAAAAATGAATATATTGCATTAGCTCCCAGAGCACTTGTGAGATTTAAATGACTTTGGGGACAGTGCCTGGCACAAGAAGCAAGCTCAAGGGGAATGGGCTCCACTTCCCTCCCAATCCTTCTTGCTTAGGTGCCTGGGGACCTATTTATACCTAGTTTCCTTTTTGACAGCAATCCTTCATTGTGCCCTAGTTTTGTGATATAATTTTGATAAATTAAATGTAAATAGTCAAGAGTCATCTAATTCATTACATTCCGCTTCGATGACAATTACTCACTGCTCCACGCCTCCTGGCAGGTCACCGCAGCTGTCGGGTAGCCCCGAGCTATTGTTCAGGCCCTACCGGACCATGAGTTCACGCGTGTGAGCTAATAAGGAGGGAATAGTATTTGTAAAATAGAAGGTTAGGTATACCTCTCTCACTGTTGGGACCTTGGTTGGACCCCCTAGACATTAGGAAATTATCGTCATTCCCAGAAGCAAGCACTCCCCACTGCCCATTTATACCTGCTACTTAGCGCTAGTCATCCCTGCTACAGCTGCTGATTACGAAGTAGGGGTAAATGAGAGAAAAATAACTCACAGCCCTTGAGTGGGGGTGCGACCTGAGACTTGGCTCTAGCCCACAGGATGCAACAGAAGTGATGGAATATATGTGATTTGATATAAGAGATTCTGTGACGATGTTACATTGGAGTGCCCCTCTTGGTGGAATCTCTCACTCTTGCTGGTTTGGAGCAAGCAAACAGCCCTATTAGGACGTACCCTATGTCAAGGCGCCCCAGACAGACCCGAGGAGCTGAGGGCAGCCTTCACGAACAGCCATCACGGAATCGAAGCCTGCAGCCCTAAGGCTCAAAGCACTAACATCTACCGAGAGATGTATGACTTTGGAAGTGGGTCCTTCTCCAATCCAGCATCCAGATGAGAACCAGCCCTTGCCGTTACCTCGATGATGACCTTGCGAGGGAACCCCCTAAGCCGTGTCCCGACCCCCTAACCCACAGAAACTGTGAGATAATAAATGTGAGTTGTTTTAAGCCACAAGTGTATAGTAATATTGTTACACAGCAGTAGATAGCTGATATGTATGCTAAGTGCTAAATGAATGAATTAATGACTCAATGAATCAAAATTAGAAAAAAATTTCTAATCAGCAAAGGGGCAGACCAAGACAGTTTGATTCAACACAATATATCTATTTTAAGCTCTGTTTATGCAGAGGATCAGCTAATTAGGCTGAGAGCTGGTGAGGATGGTTCATTACTCAGGGCAGGCCAACCACTATATATAGAACAAACAACCCTAGAACCTTAATGAGAACTCACACAATAAAGGCTCACTTTTCACTTATATCAGAACCCAATGCAGCCCTGGCTGGTGTGGCTCACTGGACTGAGCGTCGGCCTGCAAACCAAAGGGTCGCTGGTTCGATTCCCAGTCAGGGCACGTGCTGGATGGAGTTGCAGGCTGGGTCCCCAGTTGGGGGCATGCAAGGGGCAACCACATATTGATGTCTCTCTCCCTCTCTCTCTCTCTTTCTCTCTCTCTTCCCCTCTCACTAAAAATAAATAAATAAAATCCTTAAAAAAAAAAAAAAAGAACCCAATGTGGGTCATAGGGGAGTAAGAAGGGAAATGACTTCTGCTCCATTCAGTCACTAGGGGACCCAGGCTCCTGCCCTCTGCGACTTCCCCACCCCTAGGCCTCGGAGTCTTCCTCTGGGCCCTCAGCACCTAGTTGGCAGACAGGGGAAGAGAGAGAGCACGCAGAACCGCAGAGTGGCTGCCCAATTTGGGGCAAGGCCAGGGAGTGGAGCAAGGCCAGGGAGTGGAAAGGTGACTTCCGTCCTCTTTCCTTGACCGCAGCTCAGTCACATCGGTTCACTTGACTATACGAGATGCTGGCCACGTAGTCCAGCTCACGCCCCCAAAGCACAGGAAAGGGATTGGCAAACCCATACCTGTCTCTGCTCCAGAAAGAGAATCCATAAAGATTAAAGAATAATTAAGCACAGTCTTGACCTCAAGGAATGGCTGATGTACTGAGAAAAACAGGCAGTAGCAACTAATTAGAACGCATGGTACAATACAACATACTCTTAAAAGAGGTGGAGAGACAGAGAGGCAGAGGTCACTTGATGTAGTGGCACTTGGCACGAAGCCTCAGGTCGGCCTTCTGTTGACTTTATGACCCTGCTTTATTGACTTGCCTTCTCTGAGTTTCTGTTTTCTCACATTTAAATTTGAGAAAATCACTTCACTTCTCAGTGCCTAGTTTCCTCATCTACTAAGTGGAAATACTAATGCCTCCCTCAAAAGTTTGCTGTGAAGATGAGAAAATCCATGTTTAAAAAAAAACAGCATCTAACACATAACAAATATGTATATTTGCTGTTAATGTTAATTATTATTATTATTATTATCACTATTATAAATTTTGGGGGCCCAAAAAGATGTGGCAGTGCTTTACAAAGTATAACAATTTTTTCTCTATGCAATAGATGGTTCTTATATTGCCCAAGTGCTTTGGAAGCTCAGAATAAAAAGAGATTAATTCCTACCCTTGGGGATTAGAGTGGGCTTCCTAGAGGAGATGGCATTTCACCCACACTGTAAAGGTTCAGAGCTTTCTTCCATCCATGGGCTGTTGCCTGACAACCAGACCATCCCCTTCACTCCCGAGGGGTACCGACTGAGAGGGGAGGAGATGAAATCCACAGAGAGGTAACAGTGGCCACGTTTGTCAGCTCCCGGTTAGAGGCAGGGACCCTCCCTTGTCCATCTTTTCTGTAGCTTGGGTCATTTAAACAGAAATTTTAAAAGAAACACCAAGTGATGCAGCCAGTAATAAACTTATGGAATTTGTTTCCCCCAGCAAACTGCTGAGGTGGAAATTTTAAATCATTTCCCGAAAAGCTTAGGTAAATTCACAAGTGATTGACTCCTAATGGATTGTCAAAGCCTGTTAGGAAGCAAGTTATTAAACTTTAAGGTTGAAATCCTGGAAAACAGGTGTCTTCTCCTATGATACTTCTACCCGCATCTCTGTCACAGAGAAAATACCAGGCTGCATATATCTCTGGGTTGCCCCACTGTGACAATTCAGTTAGAGAGTCACTGCAAGGAGACACCTGATACAGCACTTTGGACCACGAAGGGCCACTACTGGACACCTGTGCCATCACTGCCACATTCAGGACAAGTTCATGGCAGACATCACTACTCCATCACAGTACCATTCCCTTCCGAGTCCCATTACAGCTCCGGATTGTTTTCCTAGCATAGTCGCTTCTTGGCCGTCCCCAGTAGACCCCACCCCTTTACGTAAGATGAAAACGAAGCCCCCAGAGTAGAAGCGATTAGTCCCAGGTGTTTGCTCCAGGGCTATCCCTTTAGAATCTCTAGAAAGGCCATTTAGTGTGGGACTCAAAAAAAAAAAATCTAAGTGTCCAGGCCAGTGTCCATGCCTCTGTGCCACATGACGGAGACACGGGCCATCCTGCAAACGCTCCCCTCCTTTCGTAGTCATACACCTGCTATTTGCTGTGTACAGTGGAAGTCTGGACTTGGGAGATAATAATTGTACATTCGAGTCAGAAAGAAGAGGAGAAAGAGGAGGAAGTGGGAGAAGACTGTGAGGGAGGAGGCAGCGGGAGAGGGGAAAAATCTCTCATATGTGCAGTGCGTTTGGCATTTTACAAACACCTTTATGTCTATTAGTATTATATTTAACTCACTATATCCCAGCTTCGTAAAGAAGGGAGAAATGAGGCTCAAGGGGGCGAAATCACTGCCAAGGTTCACACAGCTCCTCCATGGTAGAGCTAAGACCCAAATCAGGCCTCCTACACATTTTGCACTCCCACAAACGAATTCGTTTGGAAGCAAACCTCTCTCTTTGTCTAAGTAACAGACACCCAGTCTTCCATGAGGGTGGAGAGGGCAAATCAACCAGACCAGAATCCAATGCGGGTCTCCAGCATGATAACAGGACCTATTTCCTTGGCCCATGTGCTTTCATCCTGGGCTCTCCTGCTGCCCACAGAATGAAGATGTATTTGTTAATGCCCTAGCAGAGACTATCATTCTGTGGCAACTGAGAACAGCACTAGTGTACCAGATGTCCACCAACTCCCAGGCCAGATCTCTCCGTCCCTCTCTAAGGATGGTATCAGTGCCACTAGAAATAACCTAATTTACCGACTGCCTATTATTGATCCACCCAACAAATACTTATTGTTTCCTATGTTCTGGGCACTGGGCCAGACCCTGGGGGACACAGCAGTTAAAACAACAGTTCAGGGAGCTTATATTCTATTGTAGGCGGGAGGATAAATAAGAAACATGCTTATATCTAAATGAGGGAAAGCGTGTCAGAAGTGATACCCCAACCAGGGTCATCCGATGCAGTGTAACTGGAGGACTGAGAAAGGCAGGTCTACTTTAGACAGGCCTCTCTGAGGAGGTGAATTTAATCGGAGGCCTTAAGGATGACGAGCGGCCCTCCACGCCGAGCGAAGAGAGAAGGGCGTGGCAACCAAAGGCTTCAGGGCAAGACAGCTTGCGTTCGAAGAGTGGAAGGCGGGCAGGAAGCTAGGGCAAGAGCTGCCATCCCACTTGAAAGATGAGCAAACCGAGGGCTGGAGGGTTGGAGCAACCTGTCTAGATCTCACAGGGAGTTTGAGTGGCATTAGGTAAACGGACGCCCACAAATGCACTGTGAGGTTGTAGGTGGCTTCCCGAGCTCCTTGTCAGGATGCAGCCTCTCAGAAGTGGGCCCCATGCCTAGAGCCCTGCCCCTTCCCAGAGGATACAGGTCAGAGGAGGGCTCAACTCCGCATCCCATGACCTCGTTCACCGTAGTGTTCCTCACGCTGGCACTCAGCATGGGCACCGTGGAAACGAAGAGTGGGGTGGGCCGTGGCCAGGCATTCTGGACACGGAGAAGCATGAGAAAATCCGGGTACCAAACAATGGGGTGAGTTCAGACAACTGGAAGTGAAAAAGCTGGAAGGTATGGCCTCACCTGCGATGGTATATGGTGGGGGGGCGGGGCGGTCCTTGACGGGGAAGAGGAAGACAAGAATCTATGGGCCATACTAAGGCCCGGCCCTTTCCCACCTGGGTCCTTCCCTGTAGTGGAGTGTCAAGTTCGCTCACCCCGGCATTTCTCACAAGGAGGCTGGGGTAGACATTGCGAATTGTCTACCCGAAAGCTACTTAGCGCCAATTTCTCCTTGTCTTCCTCTACAACAGAGGCTGAAAAGCTAAAACAACCTATTTGCCACCTACCTGAAGAGTTATACCCGCAGCTGTGGTCAGTGGAAGGGTAGCGGAAGCCCCCAGGAATCTTTTCCTTTCTAGAGAAGTCATGTGTGTGTTTCCTTGCGGACACAGCAGCCACGATGCAGCTATGAGGTGACAGCGTGAGGGTATAGGTCTGTATGGGAAGGAAGGTGTAGCACTTACTTTATTTGACCAACAATCCCTGTTTAAGCCACCGTGGGTGGGTTCTAGCACTCCTAGGACATGCAATGACTTTCTAGCTATATTATGCAGGTAGGCCAGCCCCAGACAGAACTTTGTTGACTTCCCTGCCCCTCCTTAGACCAATCTTCTAGACATTCCCAACTGGAGTCACCGAGATGCTCACTGGCCTGCCCACATGAGAGTCAAGGTTCTCTCCCAGCCACCAGTCCTGGCCTCATGATCAAGATACTCCCTTTGGCCTTCTGAGTAGGGCACAGGGAATAATTTCCTTATCAGGGCGAGACTCGAACAGACGTGACTTCCCCACGGACCTGGTCTCTGAGCATTCGTGTAATGCTGTTTCCGGCCCCCAGTGCCCTGGTGGCCCTGTCTGCCACATCGAAAACACCACACCTCCTGGAACTTCAGGCTTCGGAGTGGCCTTTCCAGGAACTGCGCTGTCACAAGGGCAAATCGCACCATGTTTATCCTTGGACTTTTTCTTTTCCGCATTACCAGGAGGATAATGAGGATTATGGTGGTGTTATTGCTGGAGTCCCTTTTACTTCTTCAATGAGCTTTTCAGAACCCAAGGGACAGGCCCAAAGGGAAGTGGGACATGGAGCTTATGCCATAACAACAGCCCAGAAAAAGAACCGAGAGACCAGACGGTCCCATCACCAGGGAGACCAGGGAAGGGTTCCCTGCTGTGAGGGGAAATTTACAAAGACTTGGAAATGAGCAAAATCAAGGACCTGGCGTCCTTTCAGTGGAGTTCTCAGCACTGAATCGTAGACCCACGGGGATGAGCACCTTGCACACATTTTCCTCAATGAGGCTATTGTACAGTTGAATAGAGAGGCGGCTGCAGGAAACTCAGGGTGATGCAAACGATTCTTGTCCAGGACAATGCCCCTGAATTGTATCTGGCAGAGATGTCATTGATCTCCACCCGGCAAGAAAGAGAGAACCCCAGGCATCGCGTTTTATCGCCCGATATCAGTGGTGTTCGGTGTCAGCTGCGTCCACGTTGGGATGACCCAAGGTGCTTCCAGGGAGCCTGTCAGGTCAAAGCCGCGTTCAAAATCACTGTGAGTTATTGTTTGCCTGTTTTTCTCTCACTCGCAAGCGTCCCGCGGACCCTTCCGGAGACTGCGTGACGTGTGATGTTGCCATCGTTGCTCGGACAGCTAGCAGAGTGTGTGCTCGTGAGTACTGGACTCTCCCCTTTTTCCTAGTTTTCATTTCTAACATGGCAAATATTGGTAGACATAACCCACAAAACAAAAGCTCTTCGAGGTCCTCACTAATTTTGAAGAGTGTGAAAGCTGCCCTGAGACCAAAAAGTTCAAGAACTACTACCCTGTAGAATATTAACTAATTTTGCATCTATTAGCAAACGGATTTTAGCATCCCTCATTGTATGTGTGGGGAGCCGGGGAGGGTGCTGGTTTTAATATCTTACTCATCCCTCCATTAATTAGTGAGTTAAATAAAATCTTTGTTCATTTTATAGCTACAAGAGCCATGATTTTAACTTTTAAAAACTTGCACTTTACCACTGGACTTAGAAGAGAAGAGGGAGAGGAGGAGTGTGGCCAAGAGGAAGGTCAAGAGTCCAAGGTCACGTTGAGGACACCAAGGTAGCACTGAGATGCCTACTGTGCTCTCCTGGTGCCCAGCAGCCCAGAGCCAAGGGGCAGCCCAGGTTATCCCTCGTCTTTATTCAAAGACAACGAGTGAAGGCTGACAACAGCACATGTCCCCAGGACGGTCCAGCAGCAGGACTCCGGCCCACGCCCACAGGCTCAGCTGAGCCGATCCAGAGTTTCCTGCGTGGAAATACCTCTCACCCATGGCCCCGTGTCTGTGTAAGCCTCCCACAAACAAAAGTCAAGATTCTTGACACCCAGAAGGATGGTGGGGATGTAGGAGAGACAGTCCTACTCCCAGTACAAAGACAGGACTGGACAATGCCACGTTGTCCAGTTTTGTGGCCCCAACCCCCAGAGAAGCTAGGAGATCAGCCCATGGTGGTGCTTAGAGGAGGGGAGAGGAACTGAATGGGGGATCCCATCTGCCACCCCAGGACTCTCATTACCGCTTGCTACTGTGTGGCTATGTTAACGAGTCTTAGTAATTCAACTCTCCTGGGGATGGACACATTTGTAAAGGCTCTCAGAGGTCCCAAGACCAGAGTGGATGTAGATTTTGTAACCTCTGTCAAGGGCTCTGATCTTTTAGACTGGCCTCTTTCTCGTTACTGAGCCTCAGTTTCCTCGCTTGATTATGGAGATAACAAGAGGAATAAAATACATAAGCCAGGCACTGGGCTCACTGGGGATGCTGAACAAATATTTGCTGACTCAGGACTCTCCTCTCCTTCCATCCATCCCTTCTTGTTGCCCTCCCACCCGAATGGCATCCCAGCGCGTGCCGGCAGGGAGACACTCGTCTGGGTGAGGACAGGGGCAGGAGTGGGGGAAGAGCAAGGAGGGGTCCCTCCCCATCACATGGAGGTGATTGTGTAGGAGAACCTCTTAAAGTGTGTGTGTGAGTGCATGTGTGCGTTAGTGTGTGTGCACACAAGCAACATGTTCTTGGTGTAGCAGACACAATATTCTACTAAATGTATGAGTAGTCCTGCAACCCCCACCCCCAATCCCAGCAATGCTGAGAGGGGAGGACCCTTGCCTGCCACTTCGGCCTACATCTCTCCCTCATGGGGACAATCTAGGATAATGGGAAAAGCAGAAAGAATACTAGTAACATGTGAGGAGCTAAAAATAATCTGCATCAGGAGTCACCAAACGATGGCCCGCAGGCCAGACTCAGCTCTCTGCCTGGCTTTGTGCAGTCTGTGAGCTAAGAAGGTTTTCAAATGTTTAACTGATTGGAACAAAATCAGAAAAGAATGATACCTCCTGACCCATGAAAAGCATATGAAATTCAAATTGCAATGTCCGTAAACAAAGTTGTGCTGGGACCCAGCCATGCTCACTGATTTACTTCTGACCCGGAGCCGCAGTGGAGCCATAGTGGCAGACTCCGGGGTGGGAGCCAAGAGGTGGTGGCAGAGAGTGTGCGGTGCGTGAAGGACTAAAGTATCTCATCTCTAGTCCTTTGCAGGAGTAGCTTGCTGATCCTACGCTGCATAATAAGCCGAGAGAGAAAATACAGAATTTGGGCGGGTTGGATGTCTGGAAGAAGGTAGGGCACATGGAGTTAAGGTGGGGGCAAAGGTAGAGGGGGCGAGGCAAAGCAACTGCCACGTGGCCACCTCTGTAAAGTCACTGGAGTATTCAAGGGGGATCTTCAGGATGTCTTTGTATTTTAAGACTATTCCTCATCAAAAGTCACTAACTTTTTTTTATAGATACAAATATATATAGTAGAAATATAAAAAACATACATGAGAGAGCAATATCCACAAAATTCAATGGCTGGTGTAGCTCAGTGGATTGAGCATTGGCCTGTGAACCAAAGTGTCACCGGTTCGACTCCCCAGTCAGGGACCGTGCCTGGGTTGCAGGCCAGGTCCCCAATGCGGGGCATGCGATAAACAACCACAGATTGATGTTTCTCACCCTCTCTTTCTCCCTCCCTTCCCTTCTGTCTAAAAATAAAATAAATAAAATCTTTTTTAAAGAAAAAGATGATGATTCCCTCTAGGGCAGAACAAGGAAGATGTGAGGGGAAGGGAGATGAACCTGTGATTCATTACAATTTTTTAAATGTATGTATCTGAAGAAAAGAAGCTGATAAGCAATAACAAATAAAAAGACATTTAGTGGTAGAGATGAAACCATAAAATTGATTGATTTATTCAGCTGTCTCTGACATGTAGGACTGGAGATATGAAAAGCCAAGCAAGAGATTCTTGGTTCTTGGTCAGACGCTCCTCTACATCTTTGTTGTTTTTGTTGTTATTCTAATAGGTGCTACTATTTTGCCCTGTATCTAAGACACAGGCATTCCTTTCACATTGTAACAACACCGAAATAAGGATGCATTTTACAATTACTTGTAGAGTGTCATTAAATTGGAAGACTTATTTCTTTCTTGATGCTACGAAAAGCAATGATTTATCTTATCACTTATAATCAACAGTATCTTAGATCCTCTTCACAGGGACAAATAAATAAAGTGGATTCTCTTCATGGGCACCCCATGGGGAGACCAAAAGATAAAAGAAGCACTGTTAATTTCCTTGGGGTTGTGTTAAAAAATAAACTAAGGCATATTTAAAAAATTTTAAGTGTCTATTTGAGTGAAAATTTGATTAGACTGAGACGCACCAAACAGGAAGTGGTTAGGAGCTAAGGGAGAGATTTTACCAAGAAAAGGCAGGAGCAAAGCAAAAAAATTATTGATTGGCTATAGCCAGTGTTTACGACTGGTTGACCTGAGGCTTTGATTTTGTAACCTTGAGGCATTTACAGACTTAGATTTTGGGTTGTTTACCTAGGCCAGCATGGCATTAAAGCCACCTCGGTCTAATGGCCTCCTTGTTTAATTAATTTAACAATTGACTGCTGTTGTCACTGGTGAGACACTGCTCTGAGACTGGGCCACGTGGGGCCCCAGGACTTTGTTTAATTACCCGATGGAAAGAAGAGAGCAGGAGAGCTTGGGTCACACGCATCGTTTATGATTTTCTCTTCTTAGAAAAAGGAGGAAAGAAAACCCGCATTGGGTCCATTTGATTTAGAAGATGTGATGAGTCCGAGAAAACTTAGGGGGCTGGTCAGCGGAACCTGACCTGGAAAAAAAATTGTCCTAATTTCTACATGTTATTAAATTTTGCCTCCCCAAGTCAAATAAAGCACAGAGCCAGTAATAATCAAGCCCTCCTTCCCCTGCTTTTAGAATGAAGGGATTCTATTGGAATCAAGCCCCTACATCCTGATCGAACTACCTCATGGGAGACAGGGCAGAGAGGGCAAGTGGCGCTTTGCTGAACGGAGCTGGGGGCGGCGGAGAGAGGTACATGAGGGATCTGAGCTTTTGATCCGAGACTGGGACTGCAGAAGGTTAGCATGCAAATCCCATCCTGTTCAGACGAAACCCTGAGACAACCCAGCTCTTCCGTCGTCCCCCGACCACGCCAGAAAGGTGAGCAGACAGGAGGCAGGTAGTCCCTGGGCCAGATGAGGAGAGGCCATTCCCTTTATTTAAGTGCTCAGTTTAAGAATGTCGAATTTAGTAGGCCCACGTGGGTCATTTATCGATTCTTTCCTTCAACAGACACTTTTTTTGGCAGGTGCTAGGCAGTGTTCTAGGTACACGAGAGAGCCCTCGCTCGTGGCCTGCATCAATTAGCGCCCTTAAGTCTCTCAAGGACTGTGTGAGATAGGCACTGTTATCATCGTCCCTGCGTTACGGAGGATGCAAGCGAAGCTCGCAGATATGAAGTAACGTGCCCAAGGCCACCGAGCCAGTAAATAACAGAGTTGGGACTGGAACCCACAGCACCAAGCCTCAGAGTCTATGGTCTTAACCACCACGCCACACCGTTCTTCTAGCCGGAAGTGAAAACTGAATAGTATGCCTGAAAATTGCTTTGTTCTCTTAGAAGTCATTCCAAAACAGGGGAGAAAACCCTGGGTTTTGAAAATCAGACAGGAGGCAGAATTCCTTCCCAGCTCCTGACCTCTGCCTCCATGAAAGCGGGGGCCATGTCTAGTTTGGCATTGTTGGCTACCCTAGCGTCACAAGCCTAGCGCAAACCTAAGTATTTGCTGACTGAATGAATAAGTGAATTTATTTACCAGCGAAAAGATCTTGGAGAAACCTCCTGATCTGTTGCCTCCCCGCCAAGAGTCACTTATCCGGGGCACAGGCAGGTGCTCTTAAGGAACATGGAGCCCGGCTTCGGAAGACAAGGCAGCACACGCAGTGGCATTCGTTGCTTGGGGCTGGGAGCTGGCGAACAGTGAGGAAGGTTCAGAATGTGCATCTCCATAATGGCACCCTCCTGGCCGTGCCAGGTACGCGCCTGCGGCAGACAGTGCTGGTGGGCATCAGCCCCCACCTTCCCCTGTGGCAGGCTGCAGGACCTATCCTCACTCTCCCAGCCCCTGAGTCTGTAGGGGGCCCAGACATATGACTCAGCTTCAGTGAGTCGGGAGCTCTCTCAGGCGGCAGTGGTCGGCCAGGGATCAAGACCACCACAGGGCCAGGAGTGCAAGCTCCCCCGGCTGTCCCCATGGTACAGCGGGTGCTGTGGGTCCCGCTGATGCTGTGCGTCCAGCCACCTATTGCTTATCTAACACATCCCCGATATCTTTCCAACAATTCCCGTTGTGCTTGTGGCAGCTATGAGATGCCTAATGGTGCCCACTCTGCCCCAAAATTCATAGCTGAAATCCTAACCCCCAGCACCTCAGGATGTGACTGATTTGGAAATAAGATCCTTAAAGAGGTAATTAGTTAAAATGAGGTCACTAGGATTGGCCCTAGTCCAATATGACCAGTGTCCCTAAAAGAAAAGGGAATTTGGACGCAAACACAGACGGAAGGAAGACCCTGTGAAGACCCGGGGAGAAGATGGCCGTCTGCAAGCCAAGGAGAGAGGCCTCAGCAGAGACCGAACACTCTGACACCTGGATCTTGGACGTCTAGCTTCCAGAACAGCGAGGAAATAAGTTTCTGTTGTCTTTATTATGGCAGCCCTACTGAAATAAGATGGCATGTGTGGTCAGTGTCCATTATTTGCAATCCTCCAATGAGGCAGCTCACGACTTCCAAGCTTGAGATGGGGCAGACACGCTATGGTGAAGAGCCCGGACCTCACGGCCAGACCGTCTAAGTTCAGATACTGGCCCTGCCACTTCCCCCTGCAGGGTCCTGGGCGACACCCTTGGCCTCAGGTCCCTCATCTGTACAAAGGGACTGTTAGCTGTACTTCCCTCTTTGAGTTGCTGTGAGCAGAATTAAGATATGAAAAACACTTAGAACGGTGCTTGGCACAACGTACATGCTACCTGGGTGCTACTTATCATCTCTATCGCCCTCTTGGTAGAAGGACACGTGCTGTAAGGGAACCAGGGAAGCCCCGTCTTGGAGGCGACCGTGGACCTGGGCTCTACCCAGCATTCCATGGGGATGTCCTTTCTCTCCCAGGGCTCTGGCCAAGAGAAGCATTTTCCGTTTCCCCGCCCAATAAGTCAGGGCGGGCCCCCCAGTTAAGGCGCATCTGTGATGACAGCGTTGCATCTACACACAGGGAGAACTGGAAGTTTCTATGTGTTAAGCCATGGAGCCATATAAAAGAACCCCACCTCCCTACCCTTTCCTCCTCTCCCTTGCCCCCCACAGTGGAGCCCAGTATGAAAACGACCTTTTCTAGTCCAACCCACGCTTTGTACGCAGGAGAGACCGGAGGCGCAGAGACAGGATGTGCTGTCCCCGAAAACCCACAACCGGCTCATGGCAGGGCCGAGGGCCGGCATCTGGCATCTGTTCTTGATGCTGGGGACGAAAGAGCCACCAAAAGCACTTAAAACCTCCATAAGCCAGGGAGGGAAATGATGTGAAGAGAAGAGGAAATGGAATTTGCTGCTGCCTGGAGCAGCCCTGGGACATTAGTCCTTGGAGGAAACTGAACAAACAACGGACAGGCTTGACAGCTGGGTTGCTGGCCCTCGAGTGGCACCCTCCACTCGCCCCTCCCTGCAGGCAGCCCGGGCCTGGGGCCGCCAGCCCGCGCTGCGCCCTCCGGGGCCGGCTTGCCCTCCCTTGCCTTTCCAGCTAATGTTTTTCATGATCTTTTCTTCCCTCTCACCGTGACTTGGTATATTGTGGCTTCCTAAAAGGGACACGACAGAACAGAGGGAACTGGGTCCAGGGGGCCATTTGAACTCTTCAACAAGGGGCGTAGTATGGACCAGACCCAGAATTAAATTAGTAAATAAATAAAGCACCGGACTTGACTCCAGCTGAATCTAAAAATCTGTGACTCTGGGCATTGGGGAAGGGGTGGGGTGCTGCCCTGTACACAGCTGAGTGTTACGGAATATGGAATGCTAGGGCTGCAGAGGGTGGGCCAGGATAAACTGGGGGAGGGCTGTGAATGGGGCGTCGATATAGGAAGGGTTTGGGGCTCTTTAACTTTGAGTAAAAGGGTTTAGGGCTCTTTAACTTTGAGTAACTTTGAATAAAAGCAGATTCCCTACAGCAATGACACAACAATTGGTTTGTTATTTATGACCCCCTTGGCCCCCAAAAGAGGTGACTCCTGGTGACTCCGGGGGTCTTCTGCTTCTGAGCAGGCCAGGCTCTGCCTCCCAGGAGAAGCCCAGGCTCAGCTTCACCGCTTTGCCAAGAAAAAGGAGAGGCGGTGAAGCCCCGGGGGGAATTCCGAGGGAGGACCGCTGATTGTAAACACTGGAGCCTTCGCTCTCCCCGGGCAAGCCGCTTCACATTTCTGTGCCTCGGTTTCTTAATCAGTAAGTGGGGGCGCTAATCATCCCTTGCCTCCTTGGGTTGTGGTGAAAACAAAATGGGTTCGTACACACAGGGTAGGGGGAACAGCGCCTCGTCCCTGACAAGGATCCCCGAGGGTCTGGAATCCCCAGGGCGGGTATCATGTGCGCTGAGTGCCGTTTTCAAGGGCTGCGCAGTTTATGACGGCACTGCACATGGCAACCCCGCCCCAGCTCAGTGGTTTTCCTCTCCCATTACTGCGGTGCCAGAGGTACGGGGCCAGGAGGACAATGTCCTGGAGAGAGGCACCCACAAAGAACGCAGCGCCCCCGCCCAATTCCCGCAGCCCATTCGCATGCCAGAGCCTCTTTTCTAACTGGGGACAATGGACCTGCACCAGAACCAGGGAAAAAATTAAATGAAACAAAATGGCCCATAATTAGAATGGCAATAAAAGCAGGGGGGAGGAGGAAGGCAGTGAACTCTATTAATAGTGCTAATAAATGTTCCGGGATAATACCGCTGTGTTCTGAACCTGCCCGTGGGAGGTGTTGCTTACGCTCATTTGCATATTAATTTGGAAAGAAAATGCCGGGCTCTTTCTGCTGGGATAAATCAATTCCAGTGGAAGTTCTCAAATGGGAAGCTGCTAATTCTTCTTCCCCTTTCCTACCAGCAGGAAGACGCCCATTTGCTGCCAGGAAAGTATTTTTAAGAGCCACCATGGTGTGAAAAAAAGTAGGCCAGAAAACCACAGGCAAAGTGCAGAACTTGCAGATGGCTGGAGCCCTGATGGGCTAGGGATGGCCCAGCTTAGTGGGGCTGAGGGGCCCGGGTTCTCCCGAAAACAGTGCTGGAGCAAGGACGAAAGGTAGGTTCACCTCGAGTCCCAGTGTGTACGGATTGGTACTGGCTGTGCATGGGGCATGGAGTTGAGAAAGATTTGCAATCCTGGACCAGGCGCAGAGGACACAGTGCAGTGATCGATTAGTGATGTCTGCCATGAGAGAGGGCATGGTGGGATTAGTGATGCCTGGCACGCTGCCCTAAGCAGAGCCGCACTTCCGAAATGGGGAGCAGGGCCTTACAAAGGGGTCGTTTGAGGTATAGTGAGGCGGCCAGGGCCGAGAATGCAAACAAAACTTCAAGGCAGTCAGGCAGGTAAGAGGCTGTCCAAATAATGTGGTGAGAGAGGACATGGCTGAACACTGACGGTGTTTGAGCAGCTACTGTGTTTTGGACCCTGGGTCTGATCTGGGGAATACAGAGACTACCAAGGTAATGCTTTGTCTCGAGCGACTGAATCTAACAAGGGAGACAGGCGTGTAAACAGCACTTAAGACGCAATAAGATATCGCTCCCCTCTGCTTCTTCCAGTTACAGGGCTGCCCGTTCCCACACCCGTCCACCAATCCTCTTTCTCCACTTCTCCCCTTGTTTATTAATATTCCCAGATTTCCTGCTCTCCTCGCTGCACGCACTCACGGAGGAATCCCTTTTGCCCCCCCCCAAACTTGAACTTCTTCCTCTGCGCCAATGGCCAGTAGGCATCTCCACCATGACAACCCCCATTTTACAGGTGGGGAAACCGAGGCACAGAGGGATTCAGTAACTTCTCCAAGGTCACGCAGCTAGCAGGCAGTAAAGTGAGGGTTAGAGCCCAGGTCTGGGTGACCCAGAACCTGTGCCCTCAACCCCCAGACCATCCTGACTGGCTGACACCACCTATGATGACATCAGAGTAGACCCTAGAGGGAATCTCGCTCACGGGACGAGGTACCAAAGACAAGCACGGGACACGTGCTCCTCCCATTTTGATCACGGCCTAGGTTGCTGATTATGAGCCGACTATGGGCTATGTGCTCTTATGGTTACTGGATGGGACAGGATGAACTGGGGGAGGATTGTGAATGTAGAAAGGGGTTAGGGCGCGGTGACTTTTTTTTATTGTTATTCTATTACAGTTGTCCCAGTTTTTCCCCCTTTGCCCTCCTCCGCCCAGCCCACCCCCTTCTCCCACAGTCCATCTTCACCCCGTCGTCCATGTCCATGGGTCATTCATACATGTTTTTTGACTCATCCCTTCCCCTTCTTTCCACCGTCATCCCCCTCCCCACTCCCCTCTGGCTGCTGTCAGTCTCTTCCATGTTTCCATGTCTCTGGTTCTGTTTTGTTCGTTAGTTTGTCTTGTTCATTAGATTTTTTAAAAGGCAGGTTTTTATCAGCTGTACATTGTTAAAATGTGACATCACTTCCTGTCATATAACATGAGGTCAGCGAAGTCACCAGACTCCTCCGGTGAACCAGGTGCTGAGAGGAAGGTCCTAAGTAGGTGACGTAATCCTCACCTTGTCTCAGGCACGCACAGCCAGCCCAGCAGCTGGGCAGGGACCCGACCCAGGGCTTTCAGGCTTCCGGCAACTTGGTACCCAAACTCCTGCTGGAACGGGCCGAAAGGAATGGGGGGCAACATTTATTAAGTATGGAAGTAGGAAAAAGGAGACATTAGCAAGAAAAACTTGCATTTCGAACGTGAATTTTTTTAAAGGATCTCGTTGTTAAAATCCTTAGTGCTTTGTGTTCGGTATCATTGGATAGAAAAGGAGTGGCCACCGGGCGCCTGGGGTCATGGGCCATTGTTTATGCTCAACCACTCCGGACCTCAACAGGTGGAGACCCCCACAGAGAAGGGAGAGCCCTGTCCAGTGTCACCCCCTGGAGAGGTCTTCCCTGACCTGGTCCATAGGAACAGTTCCATCCTGCCAGGTGCCTACCTGCTCCATCCATTGCCAGAGCAGTGACACAGGGGCCAAGGGCAGGAGATCCAGGACCAGACGACCCAGGTATCAATCCCAGCTAATGCCTACGGGCTGAGTGGAACTAGCTGGGACTGATACATGGGTCACCTGGTCCTGGAACTCTCTCTTCTCCAACATGAATAAAACTCCAGCACCTACCCAGTAGGGCTCTCATGAGAATTAAGCGACTTAAAAGATACAAAGACAGAGTGGAGCTTGGCATACGGAGTTGGCTCTCCTTAGGTTCTCACTTGCTGCTTTCCATCTTCCCCACCGGCATGGGGGCCCCCAGGCCTGGGGTTTGGTTTTGCTCACCATGGAATCCTGGCACTGATCAAAGGTCAGACTATCTTTTCATCACAAGCTCTGCTGGACACCAAACGTGGCAGTGGGGCGAGGTCCTTCCTACAAGGAAGAAAGGCTAACGGATGGCCAATATGTGAACTGCAGAGATCCGTGGCTCAAAAGCCCTGGGCTTCTGGGTCAAACAGACCCTCGTGGGGACCTTGGGGCATGGTGGGCCGATGAGCTGGCCATCACCTCTGGGAGCCTACTGCTTCCTCACCTGAGAACTGGGAGTTCTCACCCCACACCTAAGGGTGTAGAGAAATGAAAGAGGCCACCTGTTCGTGGGCCTGCAGGTACTCAGGAAATGCCAGTCTCTCCCCCCCCCCGCTCAGGGTCCCCACAGAGCCCTCTCTGACTGCGTGTCACCCCACCCTCCTGACCCCGCAACGCTGCCTGTGCCAGCAGGACCCACATTTATGCTGCAGACCTCACTTCCACTCTGCCATAGGAGGAACGTGCTGTTTCACTTACACTCTTAGCAGGAGGAGGGAGGGGGTTAAGCTCCTGTTTTTGTTTTTACAATGCAAAATTTGTCAACTTGGCGCAGTTGACAGACTGCCTCGGTGTCACTGCGCTGGTTCTTTTAATTGCCTTCCCTGCGTGCAAGCATCTGTGAGTGTGTGTGTCTGTGTATAAATATATGTGCGCGCGCGCGTGCGCATTCCCCGAGACCGACTGGCTGGCTTAGGCAGAAAAGTTGATTCCAAAAGACGGGCCTGCCCCCTGGACCGCCTGAGATGACCCCAAACTTGAGAGACAGCCCCTAGGGGAGGAGATGCCTCCGGGAGTCAGGGAGCAGGACTCTGGGGCCACACTCTGCCCCTTATATTTTAGTCATCGCAGCACAATTGGCTAATAGTGAAACAGATGCTAAAATGGGGCTCTTTCTAAATCAACTTCAAGTCTCAAGACATTCCACATTTCACGCTGACCTCCTCCGCAGGGCGTATAAGGAGGCAACTGAACAGCTGTTTTGAAATCCTTGGCTGACCAACCCCCCCGTGACCCTGTTAAATGCTGGAGCAGCCTCAGGAGGATTGGGCATTGAGGGACTTTTTATTTGGAGCGTTGTCAGGGGGCCATGAGCTGACCCTTGCCCAAGATGATGGGATGGGGGTTAGGGCGCTCGCTTCTCTTCTCAGGCCCAGCAAGACGGGCTTCAAGGAGGCTGCCGGGAGACCTTCTTCTGGATTTGGGGTGGTTAGCACACCACGGACTGCCGTGTGACACGTGCCAGAGGGATCTGTGGTGAAGAGGCTGTGGCTATCGGTCCAAGGCAGTGAGGCAGGGGGAGGAAGGCGCTACGTCGGGATCTAGCTGCGCAGCCACGAGGCGTTGGCAGGGCTGGGCCAGGCGTGGGCCACAGGGAAAGAGCCAGTGCAGAGCCTCCCCAAGGTGGCCTCAAGAAGGGGGTGGATTTCTAGGTGCGGAGCAAGGCAGCCTGAGCAGGCGGTTGGTCACCTTGCGACGCTGGACGCTGGAGGACCTGAGACAAGCTGAAGGTGGAGAGGGAGGAGACAGAAGAATCCCGAGTCCCCAGTTGAGACCCCCGGACCGAGGGATTCCTTCTTCAGTGAGACACCACATTTTCCTTATTGCTCAAGCCTTTTGAGGTGTCTCTCTCTCCAGAATCCAAGCTGACATGAGCAATTTACCCTGAAGGATCTAGAGCAAGTGGAAGAGTTAAGACTTAGTGGCAGATCTGTGAATCCGGTGCTTGCCACGCGTCGCTGTGCTGAGGTGTCGGGGTGCAGAGGGCCCTGCGAGCCCGGGTCCCCCGAGACACGAGCAGCATGGGAAGCAGAAGAAGGAAAACATCACGAGACTTTAAGATAGCAAAGGCAGAAGCTCCAAGCCCATGTCAGGATACAGTAAATACTCAGTAAAAGGAGATTCTGAGAAACTGCTGTAGACCAGAAGGGACTGGGGAGACAATGTGGACAGAAAAAGGGACATTTGTACAAAACTGACAAACCCCAAATGAAGCCTGGAGTTTGGTTGATGAGAAGGTACCAACACCAGTTTCTTAGTTCTGACAAAAGAACCCACAGCAGTGTGAGACGGTAACAACAGGAGAACCTGGGTGAAGGGGACAGGGGATACTCAACTATCTTTGCAATGTCTCTATAAATCTAAAACCACTCTCAAGGCAAAAGTTTATTTTTAAAAAGTTCAGTGAATGAATGAACGACGGACATATAAAACGTCCAGGTCCAGGGGTGACTAGAACGCCTCTGTCATTAAACGACTTAAGGTCTGGGCCTACAACTGGCCACTCTCTTAGCCTCTTGAGAGCCCTGTGAGGCGCGCATCCCCCAGAGCTCGCGTGTAGCAAGTTCTCAGTAAATACTCATTCCCTGGGTGAATTAGCCCTCTCTGCACGTAAGGAAGCAGAAGCTTAGAGACACCAGGTCTCTGCCCTTGAGTTTATTTGCCTCCAAGGCCCGAGCTCCTTGGGCTCCACCACCCACCTGGCATTAGGGCTAGAGCCTCGGCAGAGCCCAGGAGGCCCCTGGCTCGCCTCCACCACCACTCCCACCTCCGGCAGCTCAACCTCATCGTTTATGCTCTGGAAACCTAAACGCAAGGAGCTACCGCTGCTCCACGCCCCTGAAATCAGCACCATAAATCTCAATTCTAAAATTTAATAGTATTTGCTTTTGCATTTATGGCATCATTAGTAAAGAGCAGTGTGTTCGGGCTCAAGGTGGCTGCAGGAAATGATTCATTTGATGGATTTCCTCTGCCCGCCCCACCGTGCCGTGACCTGGCCTCCACGAAGAGACGGACAGCAAAGCCTGGAGGTGGGCACTGCCAAGGGAAAGGGCAGACAGGGAGCGGAAGAGCATCCATCCACCCCGTGGCGTCAGTTCAGCCCGCGGTTCCCTATCACCGCAAAACCACAGTAACTACCTGTTCCGGGTATAGAGCGACCTTGCCCTTACTCACCTCCTGCCCGCCAGTCCCCGCTTCCCACCCCCAGGCCCCTGCTCACCCCTCACAGTCCTGACCTTCATGGCTGCAGAAAGCTAGAGCAAGATTAACAACAGGCCAATGGGGAGGGAAGCACTTCAGAGGCTTGCAAGACATGGAGGGTGCCTCTCAGGTTAACCTGGCGTCAGCTGAGGGCACGAGGGTGATCGTAACCTGTCCTACATCCCCCAGAGCTAAGAGCCAGAAGGGGTTTGTCTGGCAGCCATCTGGTGCCGATTCTGCTTGGATTCTCTCCTTCCCGCACTTCAAATTCTGTTCCCCACCTAAGGAGCTAGGGGCTTTTGATTTGGCCCTTTGACCTATGTTTTGGGTCCAAGCGTTGACTGATGATGATCACGTCAACTTGGAATGGGCACTTCTGCTGCTGGCACCAGGAGTGCCCTCTGAGTAGGAGTGGCCTTTTGGGGTCCTGGGGTAAATGGAAACAAGAGAGAGGTCATGGCTCATGGTATCTAAGGAGATGTTCTAATATCCAATGACCTCTTCTCATGATTGGCAGCCGGGCTCTGGATGTTCCTTAGTGACCCACAGTGAACCACGGTGGACCACAGTGAACCACGATGGACCACGGTGGACCACGGTGGACCAAAGTTCATATGGCATTTAAAATAAAACTCCTTAAAACACCCCCATTGCAGCATTTCATAGTCCTCATCTAGTTCCAGCCCCTTCCGCCTCCATCCTGAAACAAGCTACCTCCCATAAGTGTCAAGGGGCTCATCAGGTAGGAAGGACCTTCCCCCTAAAGCATTCTTTCAGGATTTGTATCCTATGAGGGAGTTCTCAGACTTCGATGCTCCCACTGTGTGCTCTGAAGAGTTTCTACATGTGTAAACTTGACATAGAGAAGGTCGCTTGGGCCTCCCCCTGCCCCCGCCCCAGTGGATCTGATGGGCCCCTGAAATATATGATTTCTGAGCATTATCAGGTCACGGTCTCCAGATCAGCTTCCACAGGAGCCACCAGGGTCCTTATCAAAAGTGCTTGGCCTGCCCTTCAGACCTACGGAACAGGGATCTGGGGTGATGTCGGCCATCTGCACTTTACACGCTCAGGTGAATCTGAGAACCATGGGAACCATGGAAAAAAGGACACCCAAAGATAAATAGAAATGCACGTTCACCCTGGAGAGTACAGGGACAGAAATCCCCACCGAAGTTGGTGGGGCCCTCGCCACCCACCATTAAACGAGGCACTCGACCTGGCCCCATCTGACCGCCTTAGAGGCAGCCCTGTGAGCCCCTACCTGCCAACACTGCAGCCACTACCGTCCCTGCAGTAGCCCCCTGACTGGCCTCCCAGCTCTGTCACTCACCCGCTATGGCCGCTTCTGCACAGGAGGCCCATTTTGTAACATAAGTTAGATCACATCAGTCCCCTGCCCTCTGCCTTTCCATGGCTTCCCAGCATACTTGCAACTCAGCGCCACAGCCTCACCGTGCTCTACCGGGCCCTGCATGACCCAGCCTCCACCTGCTCTCCAAAGGGTCCCGGGCCGCTCTCCCCTCACCTCTGTGCCCCAGACACGCTGACACCTGCTGTTCCTGAGCACATGGGCTGCAAGCTGACTCCAGGCTCTTAGTGTTTACTGTTCCCTCTGCCTGGAAAACTCTTCCTTCTAATACCTATTGGGCTCACTCCCTCACTGCCTTCAGCTCAAATGTCATCACCCCCACAAGGCCTTCTCTGTCCACTCCACCTACAATAACACCTCTGTCACATTCTATCCTTCTGTCTTACCTTATATTTCCCCATAGTGCCTGCTACAACATTAAACACTTACAGTGTTTCACTTATTGTCTGTCTTCTCCATTAGAATAGAATCTTCGTGAGAATAGTGTGTCAGTCAGGATGAGCAAGGTTCTGCTACAGTAACAAACAACTCCAAAGGCTCAGTGGCTGAGAAGCACGAGAGTTGATTTCTCACACCCCATCCAACATGGGTCAGCTGCAGGTTCTGCTCCCATGTTACTACCATCCTTACCCTGAGACCCAGGCCAATGGAGAGCCACCATCTGGAATACTGCAGGTGACTTGCCAGATGGAAGAGAGAAGGTGGCAAAGTGTGAACTAGCTAGTACACTAATTCTATTCAGATTTCCCTGGCCCAGCCTGAATGCAATGGGATGGGGAGGTATAATCCTTCTCCAGGAAGAGGAATGGAGTTTGGTGAATAAGAACAAGTCTGCCAGAGGCTAGGAACTTTTATTTCTCTATCCCAAGTGCCTAAAACAGTGCCTGACTCAATTAGACGCTCAGTTTGTAATTATTGTGTGGATAGAAGGACTGGCTCCCAAGGCTGGAAGACAGCTTGACTTCATTCTCAGGCCCTGTGCTCCGGGGCTGACACTGCCCCAGATACGACAGACCCAGTGGTTTATGACACACCTACAGATCCAGCTATGGGGCCAAGAGCCAGAGGGAGCACAGAGACCACACTCCAGCCTCCCTCCCAGTGAAGGTGCCCTCTGCCCCCTGCGCAGGGTCCCTGTAGGCCGTAGGGATGGGGTCCTGGGGCATGTACACCCAATGGCCCGGGGGCTCAGAGGTCAGAGCCCAGACAACCAGGCCCGGTGGCATCCCTCGGGAGGCCTGGGTCAGAAGGCAACTGGGTTGCCAGGACATCAGAACCCCAAAAGGGACATTTTCAGGGAGCAGTTGATGATTCTGGGACCCAGAGAGGGACAGTGACTTTATGCCAGGCCACACAGCTAGTACATGGCAGAGCCAGGCTGTGTACCAGTATTTCCATCCCCCTGCCCCATGGGAACAGCACCCTGGGACCAGCAGTGACAACGGTGACAGTAGTGATAGCCAGCCCTTCCTGTACCCTTACTATGTGCCTGGCGCTCCTGCCAGCGCTTTTCACAAGGTTTCCTCAAGTAACTCGCAGAGCAACCCTCTGAAGTGAATATTGTTATTCATTTCCATTTTATAGATAAGGAAACTGAGGCCCAGAAACGTTAAGGAATGGATCTAAAGTCACACAGCTACTAAGGGGCAGAGCTAGGATGTGATCCCAGGTCTCTCAGACTCCAGACTCCATGTTCTTAATTGATAATATGCTAATACAGTATCACACTAATGACCAGCCCATGATCGATCCAGCAAGAGAAACCAAAGTAAGCCAAAACTGGAGTTGGATACCTGTGCCTGAGAAACCAAAATGCCTGGAGACGGGCACCAAGCCCTGGAAACCAGGACGAAAGGGCAGAGCAGGGCCAGTGGCAGGGCCAAGGGCTGAGGGCCAGAAGGAGAGGGCTCCCAACGGATGCGGAGATAGCAGCAACGGCATGGGTGCAGCACGTTGGATGTGCCAGGTGGTCCCAGCTCTCACCGCCTACTAACGCATTCGATCCTCACGGCAGCCCTGGGGGCAGGGGGTAGCATAAATCCATTTTAGTCATGAGGAAACTGAGACACAGAGAGGTCAACCAGCGTGCCCCAGGTCACAGAGCAAGTTAGTGCGGAGCCAGGATTCGAACTTGCGTCTGGCCCCATTTTTCACCACTGCATTGCAGAGAACAGCGATGGCCTGGGCACGGAGCTATGTGGGTGCAGAGATGGCTGGCCCGCGGGGCCCTGCTCAGACACGGCTGGGGACCGCACTGCTTTGCATCATTACATACGTAGCCCGGTCCTCCAAGAAGCGCGCTAGAGCTTAGAAGATTCTGGTTTATCTTGGATGGGAGCCCACCCCTCCAGGTAAGTTCCCTTCATTGGTCCTCGCTCTGATCCCCCATGTCCACAGCAGTCAAGCCCACCTGTCCACTCCATGATCTCTTGCTTCTCCCCTTTCAGTACCCTCTCCTGACCTCGGCGGGGACATCAGGCCCCTCACTCCCTCTTCCTCACCCTCCCGTGAAGGCTGGAATGCCAGCACCCCTTCGAATCGAGCAGGTCCTGGCCCCCCAGATACCACTTTCCTGGCACACCGAGCCTCAAAAGAGACATGCAGGCTGGTCAGTGTCTTCTAACCACAGGCCCTGATTTTTCACGGAATGGCTGCCAGTCTTCTACTAGGTCAGGCACATTCGGCTAGAGCTCATTTTCCCAGCTCCTCCAAAGAATACCCCTGGGCATACGCTGTCTTGCTCCTTCGAGGCTTCGGAAAGTGTAGTATTTGCACAGGCGCAAGGGAGGCGTTGCCCAGCTGAGCCTCGTCCCCCAGCTGGCCGGCATCCAGGCTCCAGGCCTGGTGCCTCTGTCCCCATGGAGCCGTCCTAGAGGCAGCTCTGTCCCCACAACTTCATCCCAAGGCTCCCCAACTCTCCTGTCCAGGGTCTTTGCCTTCAGACATCCCCAGGAAGGGACTGGAACGGAACATTTGTGGCAGAGAGCTCTGCAGAGGGAGCATCATCACAGATGGAGGATGGAGGGAGAGAGAGGGAGCAGGTTCCGTGGTCAAGAAGGCTGAGAAACCCCAGGTGAAACAGTGACGCTGGTTTCTTTGCTGTCGGACTTCTCAGGGCTGTGTGCATGTGTGACGCGCCACGCGGCAGCTCTGACTCCTAACCACCCTATGAATGAGGGATGTCTACCCTGTCTCATCCTCAACAGTCCTGCTCGGCTCCTGTAGACTCATCCCCATGGCTTCTTCCATGGAGTCCGTCCATCCCATCTTTGGTCTTCCTCTGTTCCCGGTGCCTTCCGGTTTCCTCGGGCTTATTGTCTTTTCCAAAGAACCCTGCCTCCTTGTGATGTGCCTGAAGTAGGACAGCTTCAGTTTTGTCATTTTTGCCTCCGGCGATGTTTCAGGCCTCATTTACCTTACAGTCCCCGGTTTGCCTGGCTGGCGGTTCAGGATATCCTCAGAGCTCTCCTCCAACACCAGATGAACCGGTTTCCTTCCTATCAGCCCCCTTCAGTCGCGTGCATGAGAAATCTACTTAGGGGGCATCGCTTAATTCAGTAAATATTTATTGAGCATCTATTGTGTGCCAAGTACTATTTAGGCACTAAGACTACACCAGCCAAATAAGAGAAACCAAAAAAATAAAAAAAGAACTCCCTGTTGGAGAGAGACAGTAAACGAGAAACAAAGGAAATAAACAACAGACATAGAATATGCTCAAAGATCGTCTGTGCTGTGGATTTATTTTTAAAAGTATGGCGAGTGGAATTAGGAGGGCCATAGAGGAGGGGCGGGGCTGAAATTTTAAGTAACAAGGTCAAAATAGGTCTCATTGAAAAGGTAGCATTTGAGAACAGATGTGAAAGATGTGGACTAAGTGGGTCAGACAGGTATCTACCTGCAGGGCCGAAAAACCAAGGAGCCTGCCGGGCATGCAGGCAGCAGAGGCCACAGCCCTGTTGGCGTTTGGGGCCAGATGATTCTCTGTTGTGGGGCTGCCCCAAGCATTGTAGGATGTGTCGCAGCCTCCCGGGCCTCCCCTCACCAGATGCCAGTAGACCCCTCTCATGCGGTTGTGACAAGCAAATATGTCCCCTAACATTGCCAAATGTCCCCTGGGTGCAAAATTGCTCCTAGTGAAAGTGGAGGCCCAGAAGGCTGAAGTCACTTACCCAAGGTCCCTCTGCCACCACACTAAGCCAGTGTCATCCCCCATGAATCCGTAAGCAGGAAGCAGCCCCAGGGCAGAGCCCTGCAGTTCTGAGCGTGGGCCCAGCCGGCACCGAGCTGTGTTCCCTCCGACAGAACAAGTCCAGACACCAGCACCCCTGGCCCATCAGCAAATGTCTAACTCCTGGGTCTCGTTGTTCTCAAAGCAAGATCCCGGGAGACAGCTGGGCTGGAGGCACAAAGGCAAGTAAACTGCTAGCCCGCCACGTATGGATTCAGGCTGCCCTGGGCTTGGACTTCGTTCTGCCACTTCCCAGCTGCATGGTCCTGCAGAGCCGGGGGGGGGGGGGGGGGGGGGGGGGGGGGGGGGGGGGGGGGGGGGCAGTGGAGGTGGGGGTCGAGGCTACTAACCTGCCTTGCCTGGCTATGGTGAGTCTTAAATGGGAAACCACCTGTGTGAACACATTCAGGAAAGTGCTTGGCACGCAGTAGGCTCTTACATGCTGGTTTCTGTCTCAACACCTGGGATCCATTTTTTACTGTGGCTGCTGTAACGAAGGGTGACAAGCCTGGTTGGCTTAAAACAGCAGGAATTTGTTCCCTCACAGTTTCGGAGCCCGGAAGCCTGAAGTGACGCCGTGGGCAGCACCATGCGCCCTCCAGAGGCCCCCGGGGGAGAAACCTGTCCTGCCTCCTCCGGGTTCTGGTTGTTTCGGGCTTCCTTGGCTTGTGGCTGCGTCACCGCAGGTTCCTCAGTCTTCACACGGCGTTCTTCCCTGTATGTGTGAGTCTCTGTACCCTCTCCTCTAACAAGGACGCCAGCCATTGGATTTAGGGCCAACCCAAAATGCAGGATTATCACCACCTGATCCCCTCAATGAACTGCATCTGCAAATACCCTAGTCACAAACGAGGGTCCCTCCTGAGGTTTCGAGTAAACATGAATTTTGAGGACACTACCCAACCCAGCGCACATTTCATGGTGGAGGAACCCAGGCCGGGGCCTTTGTCCCGTAGCTCTGCTCTTCCTCCCAGCGACAATGACCGTCAGCAGGTCTTTGGCGCACACAGCCTGAGCCTTTGCTTCGTTTCCTGCAAACAAGACCTTCCCAGTGTCTGGGCCCAATGAGTCCAGGTAAAATCCTAGGGCTGACCTACAGCAGGGGACAAAAGTTTGCTTCCCTGGCATTTCTAATTCTGGATTAGCAAAGGTGTTCTCTGCGGACTGCCAGGGCACGGTAGGAGCCCACGTGGAAGAAGGTAAGGTAGGTGGAGGGGGCCCTGTGCCCATCTTAACCTGGTCCCTCGCGCCGGCGTCAGCCCTAAGATAAGGCGACCTGTCCCGGTGAAACCTGAGACCACAGCGCCCCCTGGCGGTATATCTGAGGCCGCATCACTGCGCCCCTGTGCTCACGCAGCCATGCACCGCGGAGGTGGCTGTAAATGAATTTAGCATCAGCACAGTTATTTAAATTGTTTTAATTAATCACAGATTGAGCAGTAAATGAACCACTAAGTGGAGAGAGAGCGCTCGGAGTGAGCGAGAAAAGAGGTGAGGGGAGGAAAGCAGCGCCGAGGTGATGGTTTAAAGAAGCACAAGTAGCTGACGAGGGGACATGGGGAGGGGGTTGGAGGCCCAGATTACTGAGCTTTTCCTCCCACTTCTGACATGTCGCCTGCTCAGCACCTGGCGCCCTGCGTGGGGCAGGGGGCGTCCCTGCGCCGGCAGAGTTTGGAGGGGCGGGCAGCCTTGAGGTAGGGATACCTCCCCTGCTACTAAAAGGATGGGAGGTTGGCAGAAGAGGAGAGCTAGCAGGAGGGAGGTGTAGCACTTGGTAAGAATTTAATCTGTTCCTTGCGCAGCGCTCAGTGCTTTCACACCCAGTGTTGTGTCTGAAAAACGCAATAAAACAACGAGCATCCTGACCCAGCGACGCCAACGGCTGACTGTGGGACCTAAACCGTATATAACGTGCCTGGATCTGCAGAATGAGGAGGGGCTGATGGAATTGAGGAAGACAGGCTCTAAAAGCTCCCAGATATAGGAGTGTTTTCTCCTGAGCGAGACATTTCAACGATGCTCCAGGCCTGGCCCCCACCTCTGCAAACTACGTTTATCGCCTTTCACTGAATGCAATCTCGGATCAGATACACCGCAGTCCATGCACCAGGCGTTCTTTTTCATTTTCACATGATTGAAAAAAATATCAGAAGAATACTATCTTATGATACGTGGAAATTGTATAGAAATCTAAATTCTATAAATAAAGTTTTAATGGAACGCCACCACCACACATTCGCTTTAAGGACAGCCTGTGACTGATGCCACAACACGGTGGCAGTGAAGCTAGGGCTGTATGGCCTAGGGAGCTTAAAATATTGACCACCTGACCATGGGCGTTGACCCGCTTTAACACACCATCATTTGTAAGATGCATGATCTTTATGGACCACTGACAAGGAAAAACACCACCAAGTTAAACTGTACCACCATGCTTTTGTATTACATAGGTTTTTCATTTTACTTTTATCAAAAATTATTGCAGACTATTTAAACACAGCTTTGTATCATCCTTGTGAATACATAAAAAGGAAAATGTATGCAAAATAAATTGGTTAAGGGACACCTAATATGTCTCTATACGCAGAGATTGGCTCTTCTGAACTGCTTTCTGACCCAAAATCACGTTTGCCCTTGGGCACGAAACGTCATCCTCGGCACCTCTGTGTAACGAAATGCAGCGTTTCTTAAAAGAACACTTCGCCACCATCTTGGGACTTTCTTCCCAGCTGCTGCCACCTGATCTGGAAGTTTTGATTAGAACACACGTGCTGTGACAACTCTGTTGTGACTGCTGCCTGGACAGCAGGGATTTTAAGGAATATCCCAATTTCAGAGATGTTAGAATACTTGGAAAGGGGTGCAGGGAGAGTGATATCAATATTAAACTTTTCAAAATCGTAACAATTGCCTGCTGGTGAGAAGTGGTCACAACATGAATGTGTTTTGAAAGTAGAGTCAGTGGGATTGCTGATGACTAGGAAGTAGGTATGAGAGAAAGGGACACTCAGGAATGGTCCTGTGGGTCTAGTCTCAGGCACCTGAGAATTAGGGCCCCCACTTTCTGATACGGGGATGGCTGCAGGGGAGTGGAAAAGTCAGGAATTGGCGTTTGGGGCTTGCTCAGCGTGTAACGCCTGCTAGATGGCCAAGTGAGAACCCAAATGAGCAATTCTGCATTTCAAAGGAAAAAAAAATCCTGGGGGAGAAAGCATGGGAGACAGAAGGGCCGTAAATGACTTTGGGATGAGATCAGAACGAGGATGGGTTTCAGTGGAGAGGAGAATCCCTGAGGGCTGAGCCCTGGGGCTTCCAACAGGAAGAGCTCAAAGAGATGAGAAGAAACCGGCAAAAAGGACAGAAGAAGCCAAGAGTGAACAGAGAGCTGCACCATTCACAGGTCCCACAGCAGAGTGAAAAAGCAGGGCCCCTTGCTCAGACTTAGGAAGCATTTCAAGATGGCGGCAACAGAGGCTTACACCACACTGGGGCTTTTCTGAGCATTAGTTCCTTTGCAGATGCCCAGGCCACACGTCCGTGAACCTGGCCCCACATGTGAGACCGGACCCCGGGGCAGTGTGGAATGCCAGAGCCAAAAGAAAAGAAGTCTTTCAAAGACAAGAATAAGGTTGGCTCCAGGAAGCGAAAGCTGAGGACCGATGGGAGGATGTGGCAATGTAGACGCCACCGGTGGCCTTGGCTAAGAGCAAGTCCTAGGGTGGGGTGGGGACAAAAGCCTGATGGGGTGGTTTCAAGCAGAAAGAGACAGAGGAAATAGCATAGACAGGTAGACAACTTTGGAGGGGGGTTGCTAGGAAAAGGATCAGAAATGAGGAGCTATTTCCAGAACCCACTATGGAATCAAGGCAGGTCTGTTTTTGCTATTGTCCCCCGATGAAAGGATTCTAGGGGACAATTGAGAAGGCAGGAAAGACCAGGGAGCAGTCACAGGAGACGTGTCCTTGAGCAGCAAGAGGGTTGGAGGAGTTAGCTTCTCTGCGAAGACAGTTCATTGATGGTGTTTGGAAGGCAGGCCCGCCTATGAGTGGAAATTATTAAAACTAGTTCCTCGGTGACATGGGACACAGGACATCCCCAAGGCGACAGAGGACGGGAGACTTTTTTGAGTTTGAAGAGAGAAGAGCAATCATGAAACAGTCGTCTAGCATAGTGCAAGGGACGGAGCCCAGCCCTGTACCCAGGCCTCATGGGACCACTTCCCGCAGCAAGAAATACACTTCGCATCAAGACACGGTATACAACGCATTACACAAAACGGCGTGTAGCCTGACTTCTTTCCGTGGGCTCTGACCTTTTCTATTCTATTTACCTATTTTCCTAATGCCTGTTGGACCCACTCCATTGGTTTCTTGAGCCAGAAATGAATCTCCACCTGTGGCTTGAAAAACACCAGGCTAGGGACGCAGAGATGACTTCCAGACACACCGGGGGCTGCCCAGAGTTAGTGGTCATCCAGGTAAAGGAACACCTGCGTGCGGGTGTGGAGTAGAGAGAAAGTTGGATTTGTCCAAGACCAGGGGTTTGCCAAGCAGGTACCCCCGGTGAGGGCAATGGGTCAGTCATGGGCTCTGAGGGAGAGTTGAGGGCATGACAGGCGAAAAGCTGTGAAAGGCTGGAGGTCTGGGTGAGGTCATGGGACCATGGAGACAGGGAACCACAGGAAGTCATGGGAAAGTCAGGAGGTGTTGGTTAGAGGATGGAATTGGGTGGGCGGTTGGGGAGAAGCAGCTGTCAGACACTGGTCAAAAAAAAAAGGGTCAGGGTATAACCATGAGGTGACTGGCTGAGGCAGGGATGAGGACAAGTTCATGGGAGCAGAGGAACCCAAGGAACCAAGGGGCTGAGTGGCTGGAGGAATCGTTCCTGCAGAGACTAAAATCTCCCAAATTAAGGCCCCGGAGTTCGTGTTGGAGACACAGCAGGTAACCAGGGGCTAAAAGCTTCACTTTCTGAGACACAAACTCAGGGTCTAGAAAAGACTGCAAGGAAGAGGGGTGGCTGGACGTTTTACTCTCTTAGCCTGTAGCTTGCCCTGGACAGCCAGGACAGACGAGGCGTCCCCAGGGCACAGGAGGATGGGAAAGGTAAAAAGTGCCCTGACAGGCTGCCAGGTAGGTGGGCTCAGGGGAGTTCCTGGTGTCCTCCAGAGCAACAGGGTGAAGGGGCTGCCTGCAGGGCATCTGCTGATGGCGCCGCTAAGTCCTGAGGGCACAGCTGAAGGGCCCGGGCGGTGGCATCCCTCAGGCAGGAGGGAGGGATATGTTAGCGCTGATGTTACCCGGAATTGTGGGTGCACGGCAAGCATGAAAAGCAGGCTGGCATTGAATGGTGTCATTCTGGTTTTTAAATTCTCTACAGCCCTTCTTGCCTGAACCAGGGCCAAGTGCTGTCTCCGGCCCCCTGGTGTGCCCCTGGTTTGGGGAGGTCAGGAATGTGTGAAACCAAGCTCTGTAGGAATGTGTGAGGCCCGCGCTCCAGAGTCTGTGCCGTAGCCCCCTGGGTAGCGCTGCCTCGTGTTGGCTTTCACTGTGATGACCAGGAGTACTGGTTTCTTGCGGCGGCGGCTGCTGTACGCAGAGCTGTGAGGATGGTGGATTCGCCTGGGGGTCTCTTGGGCTGGGAGGGCTCGGAAGCAGGATGTTTCCCGGGTGCCTGAATCTCTGTGATCCCTCCTGAATCTCTCCAACGGCCATGTCCTCAAGAGGCTGTCCTCAGCGGGCAGCCATGGCGGCTCCCTCTCTAAGGAGGCCGGTGACAGACAGGTTCCCACATGCAGCCACTGACTGAGGGAGGCAGGGAGGATGCGGGATTCCACGCCTGTTTCTGAAGGAAATAAAGTTCCTTGTCTGCGGCAGGTTGAGCGGTGGTCTCCCCCACTTGCAGCCAAAAGTATTGTAACTGGCTTACCGAGAGGGTCTGCCAGCTCTAGAACAGCCCGGAAGCTAGGGAAAGCCAAGATTCAGAGAACTGAGCATCGGAGAGGTCTGGCAGCTAGGCTATAACCAGCAGGGAGACTTGCATAATCACTGAAGCGGGGGTGGGGGTCTGGTAAAGCAGGTGGGGCCCGGTGTGGGAGAACTGGATGTAGAGCAAGGACTCAGGACGTACCATCAGGCCATTTCCTGGAATGCAGGTGACGGCAGGGGCGAGTACACCTGCCCAAGCAGAACATGGGAACCTGATCTCCACCCATATTAGCTGTGTTCCCTCCCAAACAAATGAGGCTCTCTCTGTGTGTCATTTCCTTTCTCTGCCACATGGGGCTGGTAAAGCACCTGCCTCTGGGGTTGCCAGGTGGACAGATGAGATCATCCTCGCCAGGTGCTGAGTATAACACAAGACAATGTTGAGAAAAGTGCCATCTGTGAATGTTATTCTGCTTCCCTAGATTACTGTTTGGTGGCCACTCCTTCCCACATTCCATTCACATCCATTCCTGCCTGTCTGACTTATGGACACCCTTGAAGATGTTAGCTTAGAAAACACCTCCTCCAGGAAGTCCTCCCTGTTTTCCTCCCACTCCTGGTCTGGGTAAATGTCTTCCCTGTGCTTGTCCCTACTGAACTTTTGAAACCTCCCCCTTCATCACCTGTTACAGCACAATGCACATTGTAGGGGCTCAAGGATGGCTGAAGAAATGAGCAAGTGAAAGAACAAGCCGAGGAAATAGGGACTGGGTTTCAGGAACAAGGCAGAAGTTTGTTGCTCAAAACTGGGGACCACGGGATGAATGGTGAGAAGGGCTGCATTCCCTGGTGCATCCTCCCACACACATCCCAGGGCCTCTGGTCGCAGAGCTGTTTTTCATCCCTGCAACTAATCTCACTGAGCTCCTACTACATTCCATGCCCTGTTCTTGGCGGTAAAGATACAGAAGTAAACATATTCATAATTTTTCATCTCTATGCCTGTTACATTCTAGTAGCAGAGACAGGCACACAAGCAAATACATAAATACAAGGTAAGTTCAGATCCATGTAAGTATTGGGAAGACAATGGAGAAGTGCCCAAGTGGGGATGGGGGTACTGGGGCAGGGAGTTCCTTGAAATGGGGTTGTCAGAAAAGATACTTGAAGAAAAATAGGCATGAATGATGAGAGGGAGGAAGCCAGTACAAGACCTTAGACGGGACTTCCCCCACACAGGGAATAGACAGCAAGTGCAAAGGTCCTGTGGCAGGACCAGGTTTGGTGTGTTGGGGGAACTGAACGAAACAGGGAGGTAGTACTTGGGGAGCAAGGGGGAAGGATGGCAGGGATGGCACTCACAAAGGAACATGTAAGCCGAGGTAAACCAATAGCAGTGAGAAGCCTTTACAGGCTTTAAGTGTGACCTGACTTACGTTCTTTAAAAGAGCGATCGGACTGCTGTGTTAAGAAATGACTGGGGGTGGGAGCCAAAGGGAGGAGCAGCAACACAGGCACAGAGGCTCTCACTGTTGTCCACGTGGGAAGCAACGGTGGCTCGAACAAGAGTGGCAGCAGTGGAGGGGGAAAGAAGTGTGCTTTGGGATTTATTTTGGAAGTAGAGACCGCGGGACTTTGGGGGCATACAGGGTAACCAGTGGTCCCAGCTGTGAGGACTCGGGCCCGAGGGGCGGCTCTTTTCTTTCCGAGTCTGCCCAGGGTTGGCCCTG
>PVJD01011076.1:0-48854 GCA_004026545.1 Mormoops blainvillei | reverse complement strand
AAAATATAAGGAAAATCCTGGAGGACTTAAAGAAAGATATAGATAGAAACACACTTATAGTGGGGGATTGTCAACAAGGATAGGTTATCCAAACAAAATATCAACAAGGATATTGTGGAACTGAACAATGCATTACATCAAATGGACTTGACTGATAGAATCTTCATCCCAAAGAAGGAAACTACACATTCTTTTCAAACGCACACGGAACATTTTCAAAGATAGACCACATGAGAAGACACAAAACAAGCTTCAACAAATTTAAGAAAATTGAAATCGTATCAAGCATTTGCTCAGACCACAAGGGTTTAAAACTAGAAACCAATGTCAAGAACAAAACTCAAAACAGGCAAACTCATGGAGACTGAATAGTGTGCTATTAAACAATGAATGGGTCAATAATGAGATCAAAAAGTTTCTGGAAACAAATGAAAATGAACATACAACAGACCAAAATCTATGGGACACGGCGATGTCAATCTTGAGAGGAAAGTTCATAGCAATACAGGCCTACCTAAAAAAGACAAACATTTCAAATAAACAATATAAACCTATATCTATAAGAACTAGAGAAACAGCAACAAACAAAGCCCAGAGAGAGCAGAAAGAAGGAAGTAGTCAAGATCAGAGTGGAACTGAATGACATAGAGACTAAAGGAACAATTCAAAGGAGCAATAAATCCAGGAGCTGGTTCATTGAAAAGATAAATGAAATTCACAAGTCTTTAAGTAGACTGATCAAGAAAAAAAGGGAGAGGGTGCAAATAAAATCAGAAATGAAAGAGAGAAATTACAACTGGTACAACAGAAATACAAAGGATTATAAGAAATTACTATGAACAAATATATGTCAAGAAATTTGAAAATGTGGATGAAACAGACAAATTTCTAGAAAAATACAGCCTTCTAAAACTGAATGAAGAAGGAGCAGAAAGCCTGAAAAGACTGATAACAGTTGGTGAAATTGAAGCAGTAATCATAAAACTCCAGGCACACAAAAGCCTTAGACCAGGTGGTTTCACAGGAGAATTTTACAAAACATTTCAGGAAGAGCTAAACCCTGTCCTTCTCAGACTATTCCAAAAAATCCAAGAATAAAGACTCCTAAGCTCTTTTTATGAGGCCAGCATCACCCTAATATCAAAACCAGATACACAACAAAGAAAGAAAACTACAGGTCAATGTCGCTGATGAACATAGATGCTAAAATCCTCAACAACATATTGGCAAACCACATCTAGCTATACATTACAAAGATCATCCACCATGATCAAGTGGGATTCATCCCAGGGATGTAAAGATGGTACGATATTCACAAATCAATAAATGTAATACATCACATAAACAAAAGGAAAGACAAAAATCACATGACCATATCAATAGATGCGGAAAAAGCATTTGATAAGGTACATTACCGATTTATGATAAAAACACTCAGCAAACTGGGAATAAAGGGGGCATATCTCAACATAATAAAGGCTATGAGAAACCTACATCCAACATTATACTGAACAGGCAAAAACTAAAACCTTTCCCACTGAGATTGGGAACAAGACAAGGATGTCCACTTTCGCCACTTCCATCAACATTGTATTAGAAGTCCTAGCCATAGCGATCAGACAAGAAAAAGAAATAAAGTCATCCAAATTGGAAAGGAAGAAGTTAAATTGTCATTGCAGATGACATGATAGTGTACATAGAAAACCTTATAGGCTCCACCAAAAAACTACTCAACCTAATAAGTGAATTTGGCAAAACAGCAGGATACAAAGTCACTCCTCAGAAACTGAAGGCATTTTTGTACAGCAACAATGAAATATCAGAAGCAGAAATCAGGGAAAAAATCCCATTTACTATAGCAACATGAAAAATAAAGTTCCTCAGAATAAACTTAACCAAAGAGGGGAAAGACCTGTACTCAGAAAACTACAAAACACTGAAGAAATAAATTAAGGAAGGCACAAATAAATGGAAGCATATACCATGTTCATGGATTGGAAGAATTAGCATCATCAAAATGGCCATGCTACCCAGAGCAATTCATAGATTCAACACAATCCCTATTAAAATACCAATAACATATTTCAAAGATATAGAACAAACATTTCAGAAACTTATATGGAACCATAAATGACCCTGAATAGCTACAGCAATTTTGAGAAAGAAGAAAAAGTAGGAGAGATCACAATCCCTGACATCAAACTATATTATAAGGCCACTGTAATCAAAACAGTCTGGTACTGGCATAAGAACAGACACATAGATCAATGGAACAGAATAGAGAGCCCAGAAATAAACCTATGTCTCTATGGTCAATTAATATTCGACAAAGATGGGCAGAAGCATAAAATGGAATAAAAATAGCCTCTTCAACAACTGATGCTGGGACAGCTGGACAGCTACATACAAAAAAATGAAATTCGACCACCAACTTACACCACACACGAAAATAAACTCAAGATGGATAATAGACTTAAATATAAGTTGCAACACCATAAAAGTCCTAGAGGAGAACATAGGCAGCAAAATCTCAGATACTCCATGCAGCAATATTTTCATCAACATGCCCTCTAAAGCAAGGGATATAAAGGAAAAAATAAACCAATGGGACTTTATCAAAATAAGAAGCTTCTGCACAGCTAAAGAAAACATTTGCAAAATCAAGAGGGAACCAACCGTATGGGAAAATATATTTGCCAAAGATATCTTGGACAAGGGTTTGATCTCCAAAATATATAAAGAACTCGCACTACTCCACTGTAGGAAGACAAATAATCCAGCTAAAAAATGGGCAAAGGACCTGAACAGACACTTCTCCAAGGAGGACATGCACAGGGCCCAGAGACACACGAAAGAATGCTCAGCACGATTAGCCATCAGAGAGATGCAAATTAAAACCACAATGAGATATCACCTCACACCTGTCAGAATGGCCATGATAAACAAGTCAACAAACAACAAGTGCTGGCGAGGATGTGGCAAGAAGGGAACCCTAGTACACTGTTGGTGGGAATGCAGACTGGTGCAGCCACTGAGGAAAACAGTTTGCAATTTCCTCAAAAAACTAAAAATGGATCTGCCCTGTGACCCAGCAATTCGACTGCTGGGATTATACCCTAAGAATTCTGAAACACCAATTCACAAGAACCTATGCACCTCAATGTTCATAGCAGCACAATCTACAAAAGCCAAGAATTGGAAGCAGCCTAAGTGCCCAAGAGTAAATGATGGGATTAAAGAACAATGGTACATTTTCACAATGGAATACTACGCAGCAGAGAGAAAGAGCTACTACCCTTCACAACAGCATAGATGGAACCGCAGAGCATTATGCTAAGTGAAATAGGCCATGTGGTGAAAGACAGATACCATATGATCTCACCTATAAGTGGAAACTAATCAACAAAATAAACAAGCAAGCGAAATATAACCAGCAAAATTACAATAAAAAAACAAACTCAAAGTAACCAGAGGGGAATAGGGAGGGGGATAACATGGGAAAAGGAGGGAAAGGGTCATCAAGGAACATACACAAAGGACCCATGGACAAAGCCCAAAGGAGGAAGGATTGAGGGTGGGAGGTGGGGAGAGGTGGGGCTGGGGAAAGTGGTTGGTGGGAAAATGTTGAGGTGGGGATGATGGGATGGGATGCTGGGCGGAGAGGATAAAGGGGAGAAAAAAAATGAGACAACTGTAATAACATAATCAATAAAATATACCAAAAAAAGGGAGAAAAAAGAATAAAGTACTCATACATGATACAAAATGAATGAACTTTGAACATATCATGCTAAGTGAAAGAAGTCCAATTGCCCCATGTTCTGGTCTGCTTATCTGGATGCCCTCCTCCCTCTAGGTTCCTCTCCCTCAACCAGGTCCAGGTCATTATCTCAGTGTCCTAGGGGTGGGAAGTTTGGCCTACCTTTCTTTTCAGAGTAGCTGCGCAATTGAAACTCTACAATCACAGACCCTGGGCTTTATATGCTTTGCATGTATTCATAAGCATCTAAAAACAAACATCTACAGTCTCTCAGTTATATAGGTTAAATTAAATATTGAGCTATAACCTTAAAATATAATCTCTAATTTTAAATTAAATTTTCATTCGTTTTGCAAAACATGCTATCATGATGCCAAGTGGTCAGTATCTTGATTCACTCCTATAACTTTAGATATCTTTATTCACTTATATATTTTAATTAATATGGAGTACGCGTGTAATATCCGTGTTACTGAACACTGACATGATGTTAGAAAGCCAAAGTAAAGTGAAGACACTTGAGAAGTGTCGTCTCTGGCCTTCAGGTGTTCTCCAAGCCCTCAGAATTTGCAATGCAATAGGCGAGCACCTTAGTGCCTCTTGGGACACTGGCGACCACACCCCTGAGTGCGGGACCTAAGGCTATGCTAGGTTAATCCGCCCTATCAGCGGCATCTCCTCCTCCCCTCGCCCCGCCCCTTTCCCCCTCAGTCTTTCTGCTTTGGTGGAGGGTGGTAGCAGCAGCAAGTCTTCGGCCCTGATCCAGGCTACGGATTCCAGGTCAGTAATCAAGACCATTTTCGGGCCAGCCACCTGTGTCCCTAGTCCTGAGAGTTTGACCTGCCTTCCAGGTTGGGTTGAGGGGGTCGCGGGTAGAGGAAGAGTGAGAAAGACCACTGCAGGTTTGAGTTGACTCTAGCTTGGGAAGGGAGGGCCTTTGGAGCTAGGAGTAGTAGACTGTAAAGAGCAGTGAGAGTTAAACCCTGATTCTGAAAGCTGAAGAATGTGGGGAGGCAACTCTGGAAGGTCTGGTGGGGAATGACAGCAAACTTGGCCTGGCAAGCATTCAAAGGTCAGCAGCCCCTCCCCCATCGCCTGCCTGTCTGCTCCAGGAAGTGAGCACGTCTATCCTCCTCCCAGGAGGCCGGCACCTCCCCTCGGAGGAGCTGGGAGCTGAGCTAGGCTCTCAGCCAGACCTGCTGGCTGGCGGCGGCGGAGACCCGCGTGTCTCCGAAAGGGGCGGCGCCGCGCGCCGCGTGTGGTCGAGAAAAACACCTGAAGAGTGAGGCCTTCTGTTCTGCAGAAAGTGTTTAAAGCTCCTTTATTGGTTTGCTCTGAAGAGCCCTATCTCCTGGTGCTGCTCACATCTGGAGCTCCCAGGCTTTTCATTCCCTCCGTGTGCCGGTCACACGGAGATGTCTGCCAGCAGCTCCGTGACTGGGCCGCTCAATGTCGCTTGTGGCACAGGTGACCGAGTGTAAGAGAGGACGTCCCTTCCCTTAGGGAGCTCACGATAGAGGTCATTTTATCTTTCTTTTCCATCCTTAACTGCAAATGAGCTTAGGGATAACATTTAACCAATCATTCAATCAAGGCAGAAATGTGTGGTTAAGGCCAGAGGTGATGAGTGCTGCCTGTGGTCTGTGTTTCATTTCTGGCCCAGATACTTCGAGGCGGCTGACACCCATCTGTTATTGAGCTGCATTTCTTCCATCTATAAAATGGATGGAGTAATATTTATATCCTAGTTTTGGTAAGGATTAAGTGAGACAGAGGCTTAAATACACAGGAGACCGCCTGCCAAATAGATACACTATTTGCTCATATTATTAAGTTGTTATGAACAAATTCAATGCCTACCTTTTAAAAATGCACAAGTTTTGAAATAGCGTGGAGAATAAAATATGGTAAAATGCACAATCATCAAGGAAAATATGACTACTGACATCTAAACAAGGTAAAATACAACAGTTATGAATTACAGGTGGAATTTCACAGATGCAGGATAAAAGACAAATTTTATAATGTATCTGAAAAAAAACCTCAGTTAATGGATTATCTCATACTCAGGGAGAAGAAAACCTGTTCAGGACAATATTGTAAGAATTTGCAAAGTTAACAAAAAAGGTTTTGAAATGAATGGGGTAGTGATTCTTTTGAAGTGAAGTCTAAAATATTGGAAGCTGATTATGTGCCAATTCAAATACTTGTGGTGCACCACTTGTTAGGTAATCAGTTTCAGGTAACAGGTTAAAGGGAATACAGTCCTACATGAAGATGAAATTATTGTTATTCCTTAAGCACAAGAAACCCAATTTATTTTATAAACGCAGTTGCCACCTGTTTAGATGTTTATGTCACTTTCACTAGAGCTCCCACCTGGCGGGCAGCCCTGTTCATCTTATTTCCAGTCTATATTCTGAGCCCCAGGCCCCCTTCCATCCTGGTCCAACCTTTAATAGCTCCTGCCCAGTCACTGACTTTATTATGAAAGCCATTTTGACACTGAATTTTAACCTATTCTAATAGATGGTTCAGATCTCAGTATCAGTCCATGCTCTCCCTCCCCCACTCCCCGCCTCACCTCCACCCCCACCCCACCCTTTTCTAGCTAATTTGCACCCTAAATTGCATCTGCTTGGGAAAGAGGCTGCCTTACCTGAGGCACTGCTTCTGAAGCTTTAATGTGCATATGAATCACTGAAGATATTCGAGTGCAGAGACTGCTCTGGTCCTGGTAGATACCTAGAGATTCTGCATAAAGAGCTCTGCTAGATGTCAGTGCTTCCAGTTAGCAGACCACTTGACCTTATTCAGGCTTTTCTGATTTAACTGTTCCCACTTGGGTAGAAACTGGCCTCTCTTTCGTTTCCTAGCTGGCTCTAGGACATTGCAGTGAGTTCCGCTCTCCTCACAGAGGCGTACTGGCATCTCAGTCCATCCACGCTGCTCTTGAGACCTGGCCTCAGTCTAAGGCTCAGTTGGCTTTCCATGTCGCCCGTGGGCCGCACTCATCTGCAACTGGTGGTCAGGGGCCTGCTGGTGTGTGGAACAGGGTTACTCACACCGTCGTTAACTGTACGTTAGCTGACCGTCCCCCTTCCTCACCGTTTCTTTTCTCCACCCTCTGTTATGCCCCTTGACAAGAGACTACAACTCTTACTTACATCATGTTTTTTCTTCAAGAATCCTGTCTTGGCTATCCAAAGTACGACATCAGGTCGTAAAGAAATATAGAAATACAATGGCCACATATATAATTTTAAACTCTCTAGGAACCTCATTAAATAGTAAGAGGAAATAGGTAAAATTGATTTTAATATAGTCAACTGAATGTACAAAATATTATTACGACATGTATCAGTATAAAACCCTTACTGAGACATTTTAGATGATTTTCTCTTACTAAATCATCGAACCCAGTACGTATTCTGTATTTGTATCTCATTTCCAGCCACGTTTCAGGTGCCCCATAGCCACAGGTAGCTGCCATACATGACACCACAATTCTAATTTTTGCTTAGAAGCTCAGGAAGCCAAGCTTTCAATTTTTCTCATTGCATTTCTTCTTTTGTTTTTGTCAGCTCTAATGAGTTATAATTTATGTCCACTAAGTTATCAGTTTTTAGTTTTCAGTTCCAGGAATTTTGACGTGTGTATGGGTGTGTGACCCCCAATACGATTAGGATATCTAAAGGGCATTTCCATCATCCCCCAAATTTCCCTGGGTCTCTCCACAGTTCATCTCCTTCTCATTACCTGGGCCCTGGACTCCACTAATCTGCTTTCATATAGTATCGTTTTGTCTTTTCTACTATTTTAGGTAAGCAGAATTATATGGTGACTCATCTTTGCTGTCTAGTTTCTTTCACTTTGGATAATGCGTTCGAGGTGTGTCTTGTATGTCATCAGTAGTTCCACATTATTGTTTTGTAATATGCCATTGTTTGGATATACCGCAGTTTGTTTATTACCAGTTAATAGTTTTATGGATTATTTCCAGTTTTTGGTGATTATTGCATTGCATTTATGAAACAGAAACTCAACCCTAAAAGATTCCTGTATACCAAGTACACTTTTGCCTGAAATGATTGTATGTGTATATATTTTTGTTGGGGAGATGTAGTGGACCTTCAGTTAAACTAATAAGTACAGTATCACCAAAAATTTTGTAAGAGTGGTTTTATGTTCCCAGCAAAATTGAGAGGATATTATAGAGATTTCCCATACACCCTCTGCCCCCCACATGTGCATGTTACCATCCCCTGCCACAGTGGTACGTTTGTTACAATTGATGCACCTACACTGACACATCATAATCATCCAAAGTCTATAGTTTACATGTTCTGTACCTTCTATGGGTTTGGACAAATGCGTAAATACCTATCATTACAATCTCATACAGAGTAGTTTCAATGCCCTACAAATCAGTTGTGCTCTACCTATTCATGCCCTCACCCCAAACCCTGGCAGCCACTGATGACTTTATTGTCTCCATAGTTTTGCCTTTTCCAAAATATCATATAGTTGGAATTTTGCAATATGTGGTATTTTTAGATTGACTTTTTTCACTTAGCAATATGAATTTAAGTTTCCTCCATGCCTCTTCACAGTTTCATAGCTTATTTCTTTTTAGTGCTGAAGAATAATTTATTGTCTGGATATACCACAGTTTACTTATCCATTCATCTATGAGGGACATCATGGTTGCTTCCAAGTTTTGACAATTTTGAATAAAGCTGCTATAAGCATCTGTGTTCAGGTTTTTGTGTAACCATAAGTTTCATCTCCTTCAGATAAATACCAAGGAGTGTGGTGGCTGGATCCCATGGTAAGAATATGTTAAGGTTTGCAAGAAACCACAAAACTGTCTTCCAAAGTGGCTGCATGATTCTGCATTTGCACCAGTAATGAGTGAGCACCCCTGTAGCTCCACCTCCTCACCAGCATGTGGCGCTATGTGCATTCCTGATTTTGGTCGTTCTGATAAGTGCGTAGGGGTCTCCCACTGTTGTTTTAAATTGCATTTCCCTGATGACATGTGATAGGGAACATCTTTTCATATGCTTATTTGACATCTGTATATCTTTGGTGAGGTGCTCTTTAAGGTCTTTGGCTCATTGTTAAATTTGGCTGTTTGTTTTCTTATTGTTTAGTTTAAAGAGTTCCGTATATATTAGGATAACAGTCCTTCCTCTAATGTATCTTTTGCAAATATATCCTCTTAGTCTGTGGCATATCTTCGTATTCTTTTGACATTATCTTTGGCAGAGTGGAAGTTTTTAATTTTAGTGAAGTCCAAATTATCATTATTTATTTCATGGATTGTGTCTCTGGTGTTATGTTTTATCTAAGAAGGCATCACCATACTGAAGGTCACCTCGATTTTCTCCTAAGTTAACTTCCAGGAGTTCCGTAGTTTTGTATTGTACATTTAGGTCAATGATCTATCCACATTGAGTTAATTTTGGCGAAGGGTGTAAGGTTATGTTTAGATTAATTTTTTTCATGTGGATGTCCAGTTGTTCCAGCCCTGTTTGTTGAAGAAACTGTCCTTGATCCATTGTATCATCTTTGATCCTTTGTCAAAGATTAGTTGACTCTATGGAGATCCATTTCTGAACTCTGTTCTATTTCATTTCTCTACTTGTCTGTTCTTTTGACAATGCCGCATTGTCTTGATTACTGTATCTTTATAGAAAGTCTTGACCTTGGGTGGCATCAGTCCTCCCAACTTTTTTCTTTTTAAAAAAATATCGCGTAGACTATTCTGGACTATATAAAGTTTATATTCTCCATATAAGTGTTAGGCTCAGTTTATCGATATCCATTAAATAACTTGTGGGATTTTCAATGGGAGTGCATTGACTCTGTAGACCAAGTTGGAAAGAATTGATATTTTGACATAAACATGAAATATGTCTCCATTTATGTAGTTCTTTGATTTTATTCATCAGTTTTGTCCTTTATACAGAGCCTATACATGTTTTATAGATTTATTTATAGCTATATCTATTTATATCTATTTATTTATGTCTTTATATAGATTTACACATGTTTTGTACTTCATTTTTGGGGGGCTAATGTAAATGCAATGTGTTCTATTTTTCACTCCAACTTGTACTTGTTCACTGCTAGTATATAGGAAAATGATCGACTGCAATCTTACTGTAACCACTTAGTTCCAGGAGGTTTTTTGTTTTTAGTTTTTTTGTCAGTTGTTTCAGATGATTATGTCATTTGTAAACAAAAAGTTCTTTTTCTTCCCAATCTATATACCTTTATTTCCTTTTGGTACCCCATCGCATTAGCTAGAACTTTTAGTATGGTATTGAAAAGGAGTGGTGAGAGGGAACATAATTGCTTTATACCCGATCCTGGTGGGAAAACTTCAAGTTCTCATCATTAAATGCAATGCTAGTTACATGTTTTTTGTAGATGATGTGCTTTATCAAATTGAAAAAGTTCTTTGTTCCTTTTAAACTGAGATTTTATTGTAAATGTGCATTGGAATTGTCAAATACTTTTTCCACGTCAACTGTTAGGATTTTATGATTTTTCTTTTTTAACACTCATTTATTTTTAAAATCTGAACCAGCCTAGCATGCCTGGGATAGATCACTCTTGGTCATGGTACACAATTCTTCTTATACATTGGTGGATTCAATTGGCACATATTTTGTTGAGGAATCTTGCATCTATGTTAATGAGAGATGCTGGCCTGTAGCTTTCTTTTCTTGCAATGTGTCTATTTCCATTTGTGTCTCTCTGATGACATACGATGTGGAGCATCTTCTCTGCTTATTTGCCACCTGTATATCTTCTTTGCTGGTCTCTGTTAAGGTCGGTGGCTCATTTTCTAATCAGGCTGTTTGTTTTCTTATTGTTGAGTCTAACTTGTATTCAAGATATTCATATTAGGGTTGTGCTGGCCTCAGAATATGTAAGTTAGGAAGTGCTTTTTCTACTTCTATCCCCTGAAAGAGATTGTAGAGAATTGGTGTTGTGTCTTTCTTGAGCCTTTCATAAAATTCACCGGTTAACCCATCTGGACCTGCTGGTTTCTATTTTGGGAGGTTATTAATTATTGATTCAATTTCCTTAATAGAAATATGCTTATAAGATTGTCTGTTCTTTTATTTATTTATTTTTTATTGTTGTTCAAGTACAGTTGTCTCGATTTTCCCGCCACCATTTTCCCCAGCCCCACCCACCCCCACCCCCACCTCCAACCCCCAACCCTACTCCCCTTTGGTTTTGTGCGTCGGTTCTTTATACATGTTCCTTGGCGACCCTTCCCCATCTTTCCCCTGTTAAAATTGTCTATTCTTATGTGAATTTTGGCAAATTGTGTCTTTCAGGGAATTAGTCCTTTTTATCTAGGTATGAGATATGTGGCTATAGAATTGTTTATACTGGTCCTTTATTATGCTTTTAGTGTCCATAGAATGTGTAGTGATGAGTGATGTCTCTCATTTCTGTTATTAGTAGTTTGTGTCCTCTCTTTTTTCTTAGTTAGCCTGACTAGAGGCTTGTATATTTTATTGATCTTTTCAAACACAACTATTTTTAACATTAAAATTTCATGAAATAGCACTTTTGTTTATTTTGTAATGCCTCAGTGCCAACGTCAAGTTTATCTATGAACTCAGAAGTAAATTATAATTTTAATCCCATTATGAAGTTAATTATTCATCTCTTGCGATAGGTACAGTGCTAAGCTCTGACATATGACCTCATAATCCTAATTTTATAAAGGTGGCAGACCCTCAGAGTCTGGTGTTCTAAGTGAGAGTATGTAGGTAGGTGAGGAAATATTAAACCAGCTAAGTGCCCATTTTCCATATGTGTGATTAATTTGGTTAAACATGAGTATCTTAAATGATACATAAATACTCTATAATACCAATTACTTGCTTAATTTTATTAATTTGTTAACAGTTTTATTCTGTACTCTTTATAGAAAAGAGGACTAGGGAGGAAAAGTAAGAATACTGATTCTGTAGCCTGAGTGCCTGCATTCAAATCTTGGATCTACCACTTGGACCAGCTTCCTAGCATCTCTGAGCCTCAGTTTATATGACTGCGAGATAGAGTTAAAGGGAAATTCAATGGCGTTATAAGGGATTCTTGAGTTGTAATACGTATACTAATTAAATTATTGCCTAGTACATAACAGACTTTTAATACTAACCCTTAGCTTTGCTGTTAGTAAACTGGGAAAAGCTGATGAACAGGTCCAGGACCTGCAAGACCACCAGCAAACACTAGGTGGAAGCACTGAGGTTTTGTTGCCAACTTGGATTCCAGGCAATGCCCTGTACTCGCCCTACACAGCTATCTATGCATGCTATGTTTCACAGAATGTTTTTCTTATTCATAAATACTTTGTCGGATCCTTCCTTCCGTAAGGGCGTATTGTTCCTGCAGGCAGTTTGATGCTTTTTATCCCCAAATCAGTACAAATTAAAGGACCTCGTGATCTCAAATGATACCCACACTGATCATGTTGTACGGAAGTGTATATTTGCATTAGTGAGGGGGCCAGACAAAGAAAAATTATGAAAGTACACTTGCTCTTAGCCATCCTGTGGCCTTGCCTGCACATGAGGGTCACAGCCGGGACCAGGGCACTAATAGTGTGCCTTCAACTATGCAGTGCATTTGTGAACTGACTCTTCTTAAATGGTCCAGACAAGACTTCAGCTAGGCAAGCGGGGCAAACGGCTTCCATTGAAAGCGATTCATTGCTGGAATAGTAAAAAGAGAGAGAGAGAGGGAGAGGGCTCAAAAAATATTCTCGGTGGGTTGTTAAGACAATGGTGATATAATTTAACTACTGAAAACTTCCAAGAATGAGAATAAAGATGCTTTTCAATAAGGATATTTATCTTAATGTCCTCAGCACAGATAAACAATTAAGGTAGAGTAAGCTCTAACATCTCTCGTGTCTACTTCGACAAGCTTCTAGATTTCTTAAGTGATCCTTGTGCCAGGCACACAGAAACAATGGGTCAGGTCCAACTCTCTCACGCTGTCTGTACATCATCTTATTAGACCTTGTTATGAACTGAGATAGTGAATTTTTCTCCTAGGTCCAAAAGACATAAGAAGATATGAAAGAGGTGAAAAAGCAGATCGTTTATTCTTATAACTTAGAGACTTTGCTCTACCCCGATCCCTGGTAAAGCTGTCGAAGAGGCTCTGTTTCTCATGATAAGAGCTAAGAGCAATGAATCACAGTTTTTGATCGAGACTGTTCTACACATTAGTGCAGATAATTATCACTAGTATGTGATTAGGGAGGAATTGATTTCAGCAATACACACAAGATTAAACCACATCTCAGATCAGGGATTAACCTCGTGTCCCAAAGCTAGAGACTGATGTCGTCAGGATTCAGACCTGGTAGAATTATTGTGGGATTTTGTTATGTAATGCCTGTAAAGAATCTAGCCATTGCCTAGCACATAAAAAGTGATCAGAAAATTGTATCTATGATTATTTTCTGCCTGTCTTCCACTCTTCCTTAACAGAAATATTTTCATGTGTACATAGTTGTCTGCATTAATAATGATTGTTTTTGTCTAATATATTAAAAAATGGATTTGCCCCCTGTGGGAGTCTAAGTGACACACCTCTGTAGAGAGTTATTTGTTTCATTCTCACTACTTCCCCAGGCCAACGGTAGTGCCATGCCTGACTCTTGGACCCTCTCTCTTAGCCTGTGTAAAAGCCATGAATGGGGAGAACGCTGAACCAGAAGACACGAGCTAACCTACCCCTCGTTTTTTCTTTCCTCGCTCATTTTTTTTATTGATATATAATTCAAATACCATAAAATTCACCCTTAAAAGGTGTGCAGTTTAATTTGGGGGGTGGGTATAATCACAAAGCTGTGCACCCAGCACTACTGTCTAATTCCAGAATATTTCATCACCCCCAGAAGAAACCCCAAACCCCTCAACTGTCACCTTCCATTTACTATAAATGAAATTATATAATATGCGGGCTTTTGTGCCTGGCTTCATTCACTTAGCATAGCGTTATCAGAGTTCATAGGTGCTGTGGCGTGGATCAGCGCTTTATTCCTCCCCTCCCCCCATTTTTACACTTTTCTCCAGTTAATGATTCCAAAATGCTTTTCCAAAATGCTTTTCCAAAATGTGGTAAGACCTCTTTGTCCCAGCCACTCCACCTCAGGTATCTCCTCCTCAGGTCTTTATTCTGTGGACTGTTCTGTCACTAGAATGTATGTGCCTCAACCTTTCCTCCTGTCCTCTCTTTTTACTACACACATGGGGCCCCTAAAGCTCCTGTCAAAGTTTATGTCAGGCCGTGGCGAAATGTCCTTCTCAAATGAGAATTCTGCTTCCACACTCCTAAAACTCCAGGCCTGGGCCTGACTTATCCCACCTTTTCCACTCAACTGCCTGGTTAAAATTAGGAGATTGAGGACCGAGCTTTGAACTAGGACTATGGACATGTTAAGTTCTGCCAGCTCTACAATTTACAAGATGTATGATTTTTACAAAGTCATTTAATTTCTCTGTTTCTTTATCAAAGGGCCAAAAACACTCTTATTTATTCCGAGTTTTCCTATGAGGGATAAAGAAAGCAGGAGAATGGGATTTCTAAATCACAACTGGTAATGAAAGTATTAGTTGTAAAAATATTACCTCACATTATTGTGTCCATTGTGGTCTCTTTGAGGCTCTGGGGAGGGGATGAGAGGGCTCTGTGTGGAACAGAACTGTTAGAAAAAAGAAGTATGCTCACAATAAATGATAGCTTTGGTCTTGGAGATTAGATACCGGAGAGCCATGCCCGAGTGATGGCAGAGAGAAGTGGAAAGGCTCATTTGTCTCTCTGGCCAGTAGGAGTAAAAGGAAATTATAATCTTTGCTCTGGTGAGGTCGCAAATTCATGTCTAATGTAAGTTAGGGTAAAGAATATGTTTGAAGTTAGAATGAGAAGGCTTTGTTATCCCAGGGGTCTGACCTCTTACTCCAGGAAAGTCAGCATCCCTGTTTTTCCTCCCTCGTTTTCTTACTCTGACCCTGTTTTGTCAGCCCATCGACACAGGATCCTGTAAGGACCTTAGAAGCCCGGCCTGGGCAGGCAGGGGCCGGGAGAATGGCTGCAGTGACTTCGACAATACTGGTGGACATACAAGATGAGGTGACCTGCCCCATCTGCCTGGAGCTCCTAATGGAACCCCTGAGCATAGACTGTGGCCACAGCTTCTGCCGAGCCTGCATCACAGAGAACAGCAAGGAATCGCTGACCGGCCAAGACGGAGACAGCAGCTGTCCTGTGTGCCAGGCCAGCTACCAGCTCAGGAACCTGCGACCTAATCGGCACCTGGCCAACATAGCAGAGAGGCTCAGAGAGGTGATGCTGGGCTCAGGGAAGCAGCTGAAAGTGATTCTTTGTGCGCATCATGGAGAGAAACTCCAGCTCTTCTGTAAGGAGGATGGGAAGGTCATTTGCTGGCTTTGCGAGCGGTCTCAGGAGCACCGAGGTCACCGCACGTTCCTCCTGGAGGAGGTGGCCCAGGAATACCAGGTGGGAGCCCACAGGGAGGGAAAGTATGGAGGAATAGAGTTCTTGGCAGGAAGCTTTAATTTCATGCTCTAATTTAATTTCCTTGTAGTCTTCCCTTTTAGCTAGAGGAATGAATCTAGAAAACTCCATCCAGCCAGGAGGAGAGACTTTACCTCTTTCCTGCAGCGCAGGATCAGCTCTGCATGGCCTTTTGCATAGAGGACGCTGCTGGGGGCTTGGTGGATTAAATAAAGGGGATATGTTGGCGATGAAAATAAAAAACCGAAGTACTTCACGGCCAGATTCTTGCCGTGGGAGGAAAAAGAATCATCTTGTTCCCACTGGTTTTTATCCTTGTGTATAAAAGATATTTTGGCTTTCTTTGTTTTTTTCTTTGTTTGTTTGTTTGTTTGTTTGTTTTTTATTCCAGGGCAAGCCAGGTTTCTTCTGAGGCCAACAAACTCTATCCCATCATTCTCTGTCTAGTCACTGAGACAGTTTGGCACTGGACCCTGCTTGACTCGATGTATTTCCTCCAGGAGAAGTTCCAGGAGTCTCTGAAGAGGCTGAGGCGAGAGCAGCAGGAAGCTGAGAAACTGAAAGAGATTATCATAGCGAGGAGGACATCCTGGAAGGTAAGAGAGACCCTTCCTGGAGGGGACCTGGGAACAGGGCCGGGCGTGGGAGCCGAGGGCAAGGAAGCCTGGCCTTGTTTGTTCCCGGCTCGGCTAGAAAAGCCCCCCTTTGTCTGGGCCTTCATGGCGACCCTTCCTGACAAGGTTATTGTTCTTGGTGCAGGGCAGGGGAGAGAAAAGGGGTATTCGCACAATGAACATATCAAAAGGGAAGCCGGGTTTTTGCTTTGTTTTGTTTTGTTTGTTTTGGTTGTTTATGGTTGTTGTTTTTTTAATGATGATCACATAGGAGAGGAAACATGGCCCTTAGCATACAGTTTTCAAGCTCTGCAACTTGGAAAGGCAGATTAGGTGCAGGCCAATCATTACTGCCTTCTCACTCAAAATGGGACATGAAGGCTAATTCAGAGGCATGAGAGGCCTGGGAGGATGCTTGAAATTGAAACCTCACCCAGGAATCGTAGTGCATGTCTAGGAAGCCTCGACAGGGCTGCCCGAGGCTCACGTTCTGGGAAGAGTGGAGGGAAGGATTGAAGAACCAGGTTTTGCAGGACTTTCTTCCCTTTCATGCCTCCTCCGCCGGTGAGACCTGGCCAGGGAAGCAGTGCTGAGCCTGACTCCCCACCCCTTGGAGGGGAGACCCTCAGCTCCACGGACTAGCGACCTTTTTTCTCTTCCATGACCTTGAAGAATCAGATGGAACCTGAGAGACAGCGAATCCAGACAGAGTTTAATAAGTTGAGAAGCATCCTGGACAAGGAGGAGCAGCGGCAGCTGAAGAAGCTGGAGGAGGAAGAGAGGAGGGGGCTGAGTATTATAGAAGAAGCCGAGGATGAGCTGGCTCACCAGGGCCAGGCACTGAAGGAGCTCATCTCAGACCTGGAGCATCGGTGTCAGGGGTCCGCAATGGAGCTGCTGCAGGTAAGACTCATAAAGGAGCCCCCAACCCAAGAGTTAGGGCCAAGACTCTCCTGCCCTCCTGACATGAGACTCATATCCTGGTGCAGGCATTATGCTGAGAAGGAGACAGAAATTATGACTTAATCATGGGACCAGCCACCATGTCTGGCAAATGCAGGCGATGTGCACATATAATATTACATAAAAACACACACACAGAGTTGTAAAAATAAAGGTACTAATGAATGATTCATAGCATTTCCTCACATCCCTACATAGGGTTGCAGGGACACTGTGCTCTTGAGTTCATGTCTCTCCTTTGTGGCCTCCATATTGGGGCCATCGATGTTCTCCTCGTATCATGGGGTGGTGGGATGGGATAAGGAACCTGGGTGAGGCTAGATGGGAGGACAGGGCTTATGACTCGTTGACTTAACCCTGTCTCTTTCCTCCCTAGGATGTGAGTGACCTCATGGAAAGGTATGTGCAGGAGAACGTGAGGTGGTTCCTTTGGAGTGACAAAAGATTCCTGCACCCACCCGTAGAGTTACCTGGTGGTCAGTGGGAAAGGGAAAACAGTCCCAAGGCAGGGCACATTTAAGACTGTGGTGTCTTAAGTTACCCATCATGAGAATTTTGGGATCTCCCAAAATGAAGGGAATCATGGCCTGGTTTCTATGGTAGGAGCATTGGGGTAATGGAAGGTCGCAAACTGGGGACAGTGGTGCCCTTAAGAATAAAGGGTTGCAGTGTCATTGATTCTCCTAGTGCCCTGCGATGGAACTACTTTTCCACAAACCTCTACCTGTTTCCAGCCCTGACTCTAGTAGTTTATGCACAGGGCTTTTCATCGCCCACGTATTTTATCAGAGGGAAGCTTCCTATCTGCGTTGTTTCCCAGGGTCCACAGTCCAGCTCTTGGGATATTTGCCTTGAACTTCCTTTTCTCCCTTGGCTTTGAAACAGTCTATGTCTTGCTACCTAGTTCTCCTCACACTTCCATTTTTCTCAGTTCCAATCAAAATATAGACCTGCGGTCTTTGAAAAGAGCGGTTTTGGCCCAAGATCAAAACATATTCTCCTCTTTGTCCCATACTCTAGAATCTCATCCTTGAGGGTGACATTGAAAGTTGTCCACATACCAGGCAGCTTAGAACTCCTCATAGACACAGGAGATATCGAATCTTGTCTCTCCTGAAGTCTACATTCTCAGTCTGGAGATGAGGCCATCTTCATTCTCCAATTGGTGTAACCCTAAATTTAAGTGAATCCTAAGAGACAGTGAAGTCTTAAGACACTGTTCTGAAGGCATTTCTTTTTGGGCCTCTGGGAACCTCTAAGCCTTAAAGTCAAAATGTCTTCAGAAAGGAGCCCTTCGCTTGATGCCCTCAGATCCCCAATAACAGGTTTCCTGGTTTTCTACCCATCAACGCACATGTCTAGCCCCTCGTGGTAGACTCTCTCAGTTGGCACTGACATTTAAAATATTTTGGTGGGCTTTTTTGGGAGGGTAGCAAAGGATTTTGCAGCCATTACTTTGTTGAATTTTATATAACCCCTAAGATAAATAGAGAAGGGAAAATTACTATGTTTTACAAAAACAACAAAGAAAAATGAGGCTTTAAGGGGTCAAATCTCATGAAAGTTTACACAGATATTGAGAAGCTAGTTTCTTGGTCATGACTCCTGCCTCCAGTGTCAGGGCTCTTGGGGAATGACGCTCATTTCCTTCAGGAAAGCATGTTGCAGTTCGCCAGTGGGCCTGGGAGATGAACGGCAGCGGCGCTGCAGGAATCCACGGGCAGCTGTGCGGGAGACTCATAGTGTCTGTTCTCTAGGAGTGAGTACTGGACTTTAAAGAAACCAGAAGATCTCCCCACCAAGCTGAAGAGTGTGTTTCGAGCCCCAGATCTGAAAAAGATGCTACGGGTGTTCAGAGGTGAGGAGACTGAGAAGACGGCATTTGAATATGGGGTTATTGTAGCAGTGAGAAACAAGTAGAATAGAGGATGTCACTGGTGCTTGCGAATTGCAGCGAAGAGAGGCTCAGAGACGGTGGGACATAATGTGCAAAGAAGGTGCAGTTCATGTTTAAGGAGGAATAAAATGGCCGGCTCACATCCTCATAGAATTCCCTGCCACACCCCTCAGTCAGGTAGAGGGAAAGAGATATCAGACCTGAGGCTGCAGTTTCTATACATGATTGACTTTCTGTCATTACAGAGCTGACAGATGTCCAAAGCTACTGGGGTAAGTAGAACCGCGGCCTCTTTGAGCTGCCATGTCCTGATCCGCCCAGGACATACCCCACACATTCTCAGCGATAAGGTGGTGACACTTCTACCCATCCCCCACCACATAGTTCCAATTCTTCCTACCCACTTCCATATGATAGGACCCATGCACTCATCCTCACTGGCTGATGTGCCTTTTTCCACAGTGGACGTGACTCTGAATCCACACACAGCTAATTTAAATCTTGTCCTGTCTAAAAACCGGAGACAGGTAAGATTCGTGGGCACCAAGCTGTCTGCGTCTCACCTGGAAGAGCACTATGACTGTGGTGTCCTGGGCTCTCAGCTCTTCTCCTCAGGAAAACACTACTGGGAGGTAGATGTGACCAAGAAGACTGACTGGATACTGGGGGTGTGCAGCCATTCAACAGGACCTCCATTCTCTTTCAACCAGTTGGCGAGCAATTGGAATGTTTACTCCAGATACCAACCTCAAAGTGGCTACTGGGTCATTGGGTTACACCATAAACATGAATATAGAGCCTATGAGGACTCTTCCAGTTCCCTGCTCCTCTCCATGACGGTGCCCCCTCGCCGTGTTGGGGTTTTCTTAGACTATGAGGCCGGCACTGTCTCCTTTTATAATGTAACAAACCACGGCTTTCCCATCTACACCTTCACTAAGTATTACTTTCCTACCACTCTTTGTCCATATTTTAATCCTTGCAACTGTGTAGTCCCGATGACCCTGCGTCGCCCAAGCTCTTGAATATTCCACTGCCCCACCCACATCTGAGCAGTGACTTTTAAGGCTCACCTCAGTCTCCTTTTCTGAGCTTCTGTTCTCTGCATTCTTTCTCCTTTTTCTTTGAACATTAATCAGTGCTAGAATGCACCCGCTGATGACAATAAACGTTCTTCATTAAGTAATTACAGATCTTGAGATGGGTGGGGGTAACTTTCAACCTTTTACTATTAATCGTGGTATTGGCATTTTTGGTAGAGATTTTTTTTTCTCTCTTTGATTTTTTTTTTTTTTTTTTGGTGAATGTATGGGATCAGATTTAGGAAGTTGTCTTTGCTATAAGTTTTTGTACTGAATGGAAGGCTGATTTTCAAGAGCTGTTGTCTCTGTTGAGCTAATTGTGTGTCATTTTTATTCTGTTATTGGAGTACATTGATTTGTTTCAATTTTTAAATATAATACAAATTCCTGAAATAAACCCCTGGTACTTTTTTGTGTGCAATACTGGATTTGCTTTTGCTAATACATGATTTAGGTTTTGTTTTTATCTGTTTATGAAAGAAATTGATCTGTAATTTTACATTCTCGTAACTTCATAGCTTTTATAAAATGCAATAAATGAGCTAGTAAATTGCTGAATTTCTGTTTAAGTATATATAAGATCGAGTGCCAAAACCTATTAGAATGTTAATTTTGGTGGCATTAAATTAAAAATAAAAAAGAGATTCAGTTTTCACTACAACCTTCATGGATCTTAAAAATATAAGGTAGTTAGTTACTGAAAACTTAAAATCTTCCAAATGCGTGGAAGTACGGAAAAGGTGAAATAGGAAAGTGATTCACCTGATACAAATTATTTTAGGAAGAGAATGATTTCTTTCAGCTTCTCTACATCCCCTTTCCTTTATGGTCAACATAATCAGCTAGTTAGTGAACAACCATGACTTCTGTAGAAAGGCGCTACGTGCTTTGAGAGTCCACTGTAAACAAAATTATGAGGTAGACGTAAAGGTGGAAACAAATACCAAGGAGCTGACCAGAGCTGGTATTCGGTGTAGTAGCCAAGGGCCACCCGCGATTCAAACATGCCCCGTCCGAACTGAGGTGGACTATCAGCCTAACGTGCAAACCGGATTTTGAAGACTAGGCTCAAAAAATAATATGAGACCTTATTAATAATTTTTATATTGTAGAGTACAACCACAATATTTTGAATATGTTGGATTCACTGAACTATATATTAACTTCACCTATTTCACTTCGCTTGTTTGATGTAGGTACTAGAAAATTTACAATTACATACATGGCTCACATTACATTTCTGTTGGATGGCTTACCCTGTATTGCAATTTCTCCCCCTAAGAGAGCTCTAGAATGTGCCAGATATGTTTATCTTTACATGGGCCCTCTAGTTCTCTGAGGCATTTCGTAGGAGAAGGTAATGGCAAAGAGAAGAGGATCGGAACATATCTAGAAATTGACAGTTTGGAAGGTCACAGGAAGGGATCATGGCCAGAGGACAGGCTCTGCATACTCTGGTCCCTGTCCTTAGCTCTCCGCTGGTTGGACATGTAAGGGTCCGTTTGGTTTGAGGAAATACTAGTTCATCCTCAGGGCGCAGCGCTAGTGCCTGTGGCGAGATGAAGCGCAGGTCACAGTAAAAGCCCCGTACGGGTTTGCTCTAGGGCAGGGTTTCGTGTGTGAGAGCAAATTTGTGGGAGACCAGAGGCCAAATGCACACTCCTCGGTCTGATCTGGACTTCAGTTGGAAGGAATTCGAAAGGAGACAGAGCAGACAAACCGGTGCCCGTAAAGCTAGTGGAAGCTGGGGGACAAGAGATGATGGGAAAAGAATCTGAGTGAGTAATTGGGTCCTTCCCACTCCCATTGCCTGGTAGTAAGTTCCAGGCTAGAGGAGTTAGCGCAGCTGTCCTCTTCCTGTGGAGGTGTCTAGGAAATTGACCTTAGGTAATACGGAAGTCAGAGTGCTTGCTGGGAGGCTGGCGAGTTGTGGGGAGAATTATTAGGATATGCGGAATGAGTCTGCAGTCCTGGCTTTCCCCTGGGGGCATCTGGGCCAAGGCCTGCCTAGCCTTGACATTTTTGTTGTGAGGCAGTAAGCTAAACGGCTATGAAAAATAAATCCAAAAACAATGGATCAAACACTAAAGAAATTTATTTCTTGTTCATGTAAAAGTGTGAGTGGAACTAGTGAGTAAGTGGCGCTATTCCCCATGGGATTCATGGGCTCAGCTTTGTCCCATCTGTGGCTCTGCCGCCCCCAAGGACAGCGTCGCTTCAGCATCAAGGCAGCAGAAGGGTAAAGGCAGCTAGGGAGACAATTTGCTCCTTAAATCCTTAGTTCATAGATGGAATTCATCATTTCTGCTCCCTTTCTGTTGTTGAGAAGCACCACGTGGCCCCATCTAATTACAAGATTGTAAAAATGTCTAGCCACATATGCAACCCTGTACAGTCAAACTTCAAGGGAAATAACATAGATTTTGGTGGAGACCTGGAGGCCTAGCGGCCTGGAGCCTTAAGCAACTCCTCTTCCTCACAGGAGACCCAGGATCTTTGAATTTTTTCTGTGCCGTTCATTCTATCCTGTAGCCTGAAGTTGATAAGGAAAAGACTGGAAGGATAATGCTGTTGCCAGGGTCTTTGGCAAGTGGTATAGTTATCCTAACATTTCTCAACAAGTCTGTTCTTTCTAATGCTGGTGTTTCCATTCGATTGTAATTTAAAGGAAAATGTTTAGAGTGAGGACCTTTTTAAACATCTTTATTGTGGTATCATTGACATATATAAATTGCACATATTTAAAGTATACAATTTAATAAGTTTGACTTGTGAAACATCATCACCATCAAGACAATCAAGATATCTACCCTCTTCAGATGTTTCCTCCTTCCCCTTTGTAATCTCTTCTGTCCCTGCCCACCTCACCCCTCTCCCCTAGCAACCACCGTTTTGCTTTTTTGCATTATGGTTTGCATTTTCTAGAGTTCTATATAAATAGAATCATTTAGTAATTTTTGTCTGGTTTCTTTCACTCTCCAGATTGTTACTTATATCAAGAGCTCATTCCATTTTTATTGACAGGTAATATTTCATTGTATCAACGGATCATTATATCAATACAGTCACACTGTACATAACAACTACATACCCATTTACCTGTTGTTGCAAGATTGAGTGTTTTCCAGCTTTTGGTGATTATGAATATAACTGTTAGGGGCATTTCTTGTAAAAGTCTTCCAGTAAACACATGCTTTCATTTCTATGCTAATTACCTAGCAGCAAAATAGCTGGGCTACGTGGTAGGTACATGGGTAAGGTTTTTGAGGCCGCCATACCACTTTCTAAAGTGCCAATACCATTTTGCCTCTGAGCTCTGTTGCTCTACCTCCTTGCCATGACTTGGCTCAGTTTGTCTTTAATTTTAAGCATTCGAAAAGATGTGCAGTGAGGTAACTCATTGTGGCTTTAATCTGCTCTTTAATGCCTTAGAATACTGAGCATCTTTTCATGTGTGCACAGTATCTGCATATTTCCTTTGGTGGGTGAATGGTCTCTTCAAATTGTTCGCTCAGTGTTTTATATTGGGTTTCTTATTTTCTTGTTAATTTGTTTTTAAAATTTTCTATACATTCGTTTTTAAAATGTGTTTATTGATTTGAGAGAGAGGGAGAGAGAGAAATACCAATATCAGAGAGAAGCACTGATTGGTTGCCTCCCATACACTCCCCAATGGCTACAAATCCCTCATTATAAAAATGATTTGCAAAAATCTCCTCCCAGTACATGGCTTGCCTTTTCATTCTCATAACAGTCTTTCAAACACCAGAAATTCTTAATTTTGGTGACATCCAACTTAACAAGTTTTTTATGGATTGTGATTTTGATGTTTTATCTAAGAACTCTCCTAACCAAATGTCACAAGAAATTATTACCAGTTTTCTTCTAGAAGTTTTATAATTTTAGGCTTTACATTAATAACATAAAGATATATAATAAGTCCCCAAATATATGGAAACAAACCACAATTTTAAATAATTTAATGGTTAAAAAAGAAAGCAAAAGAGGAAATAGAAAGTATCTTGAAATGAATGAAAACAAAAACATCGAAATTGTGAGATAAAGTTAAGGCAATAGAACTATATAACTCTAGTGCTATATTAGGAAAGACCTCAAATCAATGACCTCATCTTCCACCATATTAAAAAAAAAATTGGAGATGAGCAAGTGAAATACAAAGTAAGCAGAGAAAGAAAATGATAGAGAAGATAACAAAATAGGAAACAAAAATATTTGAGGAAATCAAACCAAAATCAGGTTCTTTAAGAGGATCAATTATTAAAACTCTAGCCAGATGAATCAACTAGCAAACCCAAACAAAAATATCTGCATACTTAAAAGTCATCATCTCTTCAACAGAGCCTCCTGGCCCCAGAAATGGTGCCCTGTGCTGATAAGACTCTGAAACCTGTCAATTGAATCCAATTGTTAAAGACCAGAAAGTGTATCTGAATTCAAAACAAAAAACCCAGAGAGCATCAAGTGTGGGTTCAGATAGTACCAAATACCAGGAATCAGTTCTAGGGCTTTCACTTCCCATCATCTCTGAAAGTGTATGTGGCAATCATGCCATCTTGTATTTCTGGGGTCTTAGGATTTGCTGGGTTATATTTATGGATGTGGTGTCCCCAGTAGAATCTCTGCATATGGAGCCTTCAATCTGCAGGGTTTTTTAATGGACAATGAGCAGGCAAGAGTATCTAGAACCATCACCTTATGGTAACCAGAAGCTTCTTGGCCCTGGGCACCTGAGACCCTCATTAAGATAAAAGTAGAATCTGTACTCATTTGTTTGAGATCCTAGTGATCTCCCATTTGCCTGAGGATGATCAATGTTGGACAATCTCTTGACCCTGGCTTCAACTTCGCATTGTTTTTTCCTTTTTCTTTTTTTAAATCGCAGCACCCTCAACACTTCCCCCTCCACGGGGCCTGTCTCAAGCTGTGCACCTTCCCAATACAGATGACTCTCATCTAATCTCCCTAGGGTGGGAAGAAGGGAGTTGTTTTTCTCCTCAGGGCTGGTTTGCCAGTGAGACCTGATAAAGACTGAAACTTTGAAGGGAACAGAATCAGTTGGGGAGGTGGAATGGGGGTGGCGGTCTATGGGGAAGCTAGAGCTTTTGGGAGAAGTTCTCGCACTCTGTAATCGAGAGAGCCCTGTAGGAAGAACTCTGTTTATAATAAAGCTCTATGGTTCCAACTTCCCCTTTTCTTTTTCCCTTTTATAAATGGTCTTCCATCTTGGCCCACAAGCCATGTGTGCACATGACGGACCATGTCTACATGCACTGGGTTGCAGTACTCTATTCTGAATACATCTTTTGGTGACAAAACACGTAGTCCATGTTATCTTTTCAGTCGACAGACTACAGGCGCAGTCCTATATCCTAAATGTTTTACATTTTCTTAAGAATATTAGAGACTCAATAACAAAGTTCATATTGTCTTCAATTCATGGGAAGGGTGAAGAACACTTCGTAGTTGACAAGTAAATGTTAATTATCTTCATGCCAAACATGCTCTTGTGCCAAGTGGTCATCTTTAACAAACTTACACAATTTTAGAATATTTGTATTTAATGTGGGATACAAGTGCATTTTTGCTGCTGAGTATGTTCTGGGAAAGCTGAAGCCAACCGTTGACACTTTACCGGTGGCATTTGTGGCCCTCAGGTGTTCCCACAGGACAGGCCTCAGATTGTCCTCTTCATTCAGTAAATGCACCCCTTGCTACCACTGTGTACAAAACATGCAAAAGGTCTCCTCCACCTACCGACAGCTGGAGCTGCATCCGGGAAGCTTGAGCTCTGAAAGTCCACACTGCGCTGTGCTAGCGGCCCGTCAGCAGCCGCCGCCCCCCCCACCTCCCCCGCTTCTGAGGCACTCTCTCTCAAACTGCCGCGGGCTGGTGTCACAGGTATAGGCAGCTGCAGCAGTGTGTGGTCTTCTATAAACCTGGGCTAAGGATCTCAGTTTTGAGAGAGTATCCCAGCTCCTTCCTGTCTCCAGGTTGCTGTTTTACCTCATAAGGGAGACTTGGTTTTTGCAAGAATATAATGGCATATAAAATATACTAAAATAAATTCCAGTGGAAGGCATGTGATACTTTTACACAAATAAGACAAAGGGCAGCACAAACTACCAAAACTAAATGGAAAGTAGTTCATTACAAATAATTAAAATATTAAAAAATATCGCACAATTCTGTGCTCATGGGCTTTAGAATGTAAAGTAGTTCTGTGAAAAATTTTAAAAATGCAGTATTTGAAAAACAACCAGAAAACTTTATAATAAAAGAAAAAAGATATAAAAATTATCTTTGAAAGCTAATGGAAATGAATCCCATTCGGCCTTATGCGTACTGATACTTGTGGGGATCCAGAGTTTCTGAGATATTTCTGTGAGGAGTGGCTCAAAGAGAAGAGAGCCCCGCTGAGCCCAGCTCTGGGAGAGGGTGGGGCTAAAGGGTGAGACCAGGGGTATCTGGGAAAGTAAAAGAGTGAAACCAGAGGTTTCTGGGAAAGTAACCGTGCAGAAGCTTCATTTCTTTAATATGACCTTTTCTCCTTCCTTTTGATTCAAACTGGCACTATCCGGCACCCCGACTCACCCACCTCGCTCTCCCCTGCACGTCCACCCCCTTAATCATTAAACCCTCAGAACAATGAGATTCTGATCAGCATTAAGTAATCTTAGGAACAAAGCCTCAGTTCTATTGACCGCAGTTTCAGTCAAACCAGATCTCAGCTGTGTGACCACCCGTCCGACCACACCCTCACGAAGCCAGACGGAATGACTACATGGCTGACGCTAAGACTGATATGACGGTCAACAATTCCCTCCCTTGGTCCTGACCAGTCAGTAGAGCCGAAAACCCCAACTCCCTTAGTTGCCAGAATTAGTGATTTTCTCCTGTATAACCCATCCCCTAGAAGCCATCATGGAGACAGCTCTCAGAGCAATAGCTCACCTATGACTCTGGGTTTGGCGTCATCCCCTTAAAAATAAACCTTTACTTTCATTGCTGCAAATTCCTGTTTGCGGTAGATTGTTTAATTGGGCTTTGACACCTGGAAGGGGACAGACCCCTTTACTTAATAACAAAAGCTGCCACTTAACCCATGCTCTAGTATCTATATAGTGGTTGTCATCATCCTCCAGATAATTTCAGTTCTCCCTCTGCCTGCAGAAATGAGACTCCGTGAGGTGAGCCTTGTGCACCTCTTGTGGTATCTTTTCTGTTTACCTGGAGCTCCAAGCACAATCCCATGGAACCATTTGCAGATTGCTGAACACACGGAACTTGCGTATCCTTCCATTCAGGCCAATTCCGAATGGAAGGATAGCTTAGCTGCCAGGAATGCACCAGAGGAACTCTTGATACCCTAAGATGAGTTTCCAAAAGTGACCATTTTTTTCTACTTTGAACATGTGTGTTGACTTTGTTGTGGGAGCTGTCCGGTGCATTACAGAATGGTTAGAGGTATTCCTGGCCTCTACCCACTAGATGGCAGTAACTTTCCTTGTAGTTATGACAACCGAAACCGTCGGGCTTTGCCAAACGCCCCCTGGGGCAAATATTTCCTCCCCACCCCCACCCTTGTAGAACCGCTGCGTTAAGCATTACTCTCTGCTGTGGCCCTAAAGGACCGCCGCCCATTTGGCCCAGAAGCTCCTTCCCCTTTCTTTTTTCTGCCAGCTGGGAGAATTTCACTTTCACTTCTCAGCCAGCTCCTTAGGCGAAACTGCTTCATGCTGACCGAGCTCCTGTTTGGAAAATGAATCCTAACCAGGACCGCCCTGTCTTTTCCTCATCACTTAAACCAGGAGCCAAGACTTCTCCACTGGGACCTGAAGGTGGGTGGGGAGGTTTACGGAGGGCAGAGGGGGGGAAACGCCCAGAGAAAAGCACCAGGTGAAGTTAACTCAGTTTAGTTTGTGGCCCCGATGTGCTCTGGAGGGAAGAAAAGCAGGCTTGCAGGCTTCCTGCTCCGAGTGCAGACGGATGGCAGCACTGGAGAGGGCCAGTGCTGAGAGAAAGGTGTGTTCAAGAGGCAGAGGGCCTTGTTCGTTTCCTGCAGGGGCCCCTGTTTTTCCAGGCTGAGTTCATCCCCAACCTCGCAAGTTTTGAGTGTCTATCTTGCTGAAGGGAATTGGAATCTCGCTGTCTCTGTGTCTGTCTTGACCTCCCTGTGTGTTAAAAAGGTAAATGGAAAGTCTCCTGCCCAACTCCACTTCCTGTTTACAAATGTGGGAAAGCCCACGCTCAGACAGGAGGGAGACTTGAGGGGGTTCAGACTCCCACCTCGGAGTGAACCTCATCGCTTCGCTCCCCTCCTGGCAAACGCCGATGGGCTGTCTGCGGCCTTCCTGGCAAACCCTCCGCGGCTGGCAGCTCCAAAGGCCGCAGGTGGATGGTCTGTGGGCGACCAGCCTGCTTCTGAGGCTGCCTTTAGCCTGTGTCCTGAGCGTCAGCCTCCGGAATCGGCTTGCATCTCCCTGAATAAACCTGCTTGCTTTCTCTGCAGCAGCCCGCTGCTCTCTGCGCCTGCCTTAGAGCTCTTCGACGCATCTTTGCGTTGCTCGCTGCCTCCACTGCTTGCTATTTTTCTTTGTTCTGAGCTAATTAATAGGTGTGATGATTGCTGAGAAGGAGCCCCAAGAGTCTACGGTCTTGGTAAGAAGTTTGCTCTGACACTGATTATGTCCCATCCTAAGCTCATTTGTGAGCAGCTTGCACACCATTGATAGGTTACGTATTTTCCAACACGTGCCCATTCCGTCCTATAATCGCACTTTCCAGAAGTCACTGTCACTGCCTTCCTGGGAATCTATGCCTACAATGGAGAGGGTCCATTTCTGCCCCGATATTGATTGTCTCCCCAGGGTCAGGAAAAAGCCCAACACACAGCATGAAATTTATTTCCTTATTTGTTTTAAAAATTTAATTCATATGAAGCAAAGCAAGCTGTTGCTGGGAAAAAGTGCAGTGGCTATCCATTCAACACTAAATACATGTCAAGTACATATAAGAGCTCACATTCTAGTTGGGGAGCGATCATAACAAACAATAAATAATTGATACAGTACACAAGAAGGTGACTGAAATGAGGTAACGTCTTTAAAACGTTAAATTAGGCTGAGGGATCTGTAGTGATCTACTAAAGTCCTTGTTAGAGCTGTTAGGCAGAGGGTCATATAATGTGAGGCAGATTTAGCCTTCGACTCTGAGCCTAGAAGAATGGACAGGGAGAGCTGCCATGTTCCCGGGGTCCCCAGGTCTCTGGATGCCAAAAACAGACCCTACTTTACCCATTGGCAGTTTCTGACCCAGAAAACTGATGAAAACATCTAGGATGTCTGACAACTTCAAAGGCCATCCTTCCTGCACTTTACTGCCAGGAGATACTTTCATTTTATTATTTAACTCTCAGAGAGGCATAGTGTTTGCATTATCATGAGCCTAGATGTTAGGAGAAGGCTCAGTCGTGGGACACAGTTTTCTGACACGTAGGGAGGCCCGCTGACCTGACAGTTCCATCAGGCAGATGCTACTTGGGTTCCTTTCTCTATCTCCCTGACCGCTGCTCAGCTCTTGGACATTGATGGTGTCATTGCTCATGTGCGGGGGTCCGCCTTCTTTGTGAGACCCCTAGTTTTGCTAGTCATTGGAGCCTGATTTAATCAATTGTCACTGCAGCCAGGATCTTTAGACAATTTTTAGGGCCTGTAGTGTTGAATTGCCTACTAACCCACATTCACGCAACTCTTATTCCTCATTGGGCTCACTTCAAGCGTCATTGGAGAAGTGGATAGATTTCTAGGCCTAAATGTGCCTTCACACAGCACTCATTAGAGTGCCCCATCCTTTCTTTTTAGAGCAAGGGGAAGATTTATAATTTGTTACATACCTCAGATCTTTCACTATCAAATCTTTTCAACTATATTAATAACCTAAGGCTGCTGTAACAAATTACCACAGAGTAGATGATCTAAAGCAGCAGGAATTTATTCTTTCACAGTTCAGGAGACCAGAATCCAAAGTCAAAGCAGTAGTGGTAGAGTTGGTTTCTCTAGGAGGCTCTAAGGGGGAATCTGTTCCATATCTCCCAGTTTCTGATGGTTTCTAGCCATCTTCGGCATTCCTTGCCTTGTTGCTCTATTACTCCAATCTCTGCCGCCATTGTCATGTGGCCTTCTTCCCCAAGTGTCTGTGTACCTTTTCCTCTTCTTATAATGACCCTGGTTATCAGATTTGGAGCCTATGCACTTCCAATATTACCTCATCTTAACTTGATTACATCTGCAAAGACCTTATCGCAAACTAAGGCTACATTCACACAGGTAAACATATCTGTGTGAGGGACAAGCTTCAGTCCATTGAAAGAAGTATCAAGATATTCATTACCACTGAGCTCTTCGTCCCCTCCCCCACAGTTCCTTGTCTGTGTTTAGCCCAGGTCTGAGGGTCAGCATCACCATGCTACCACTCTGCGTTATGTCTTCAGACTGACCACCAGCAGTAGTTTCAGGTTTGGTTTGCCATTCCCACTCATGTGACAACAGGACATAAACCAGCCAGGTTCACTTAGCTTAACAGAGGCACGTAAGAGAGGAGACACAGCATGTTGTCATGGCTGCCCCAGGTGAGCTCTAATGAGGGTCCATACAGAGATACAGGAAGTACAATACTTTATGCCCCTCATGACAGTCTTTTATAAACAAGAAGCTGTCACATTTATATCATTTAGGATGTGTCACATTTCAGGCCCCTTGAGGCTCCTGTAATGCAAAAACCCTAGCAATTCTCCTCATACCAGCCACGCTGACACCCTGAAATGCGTAGAAGATGCTGCGTCCTCCATCAGAAGGGCATTCTCACGTGTGATTCCTTCTCCCTAAAATATTTGTCCTCTTTCTCATCCCATATCCCCTCCTCAACTTTCAGCTCTCAGTTCAAGTCCTTCCGTATTCAAAGGAGTTATCTTTGATGTTCTCCTATTTAATTTCCCCAAAATGTGTGCCTCTGCGTGGTAGTGGTTATCACACCTACCAGGCCTCTGGAAGAGGCCCCTGAGGACATTATATTCACTCCAGTTCCACTCACAGAATTGAATAATCTGTGTGCATCTCTTGATTCTATTTACGCATCTGAATGAAGGGCGTGCTCTTCCTTTACAAGGAGTTTTACATGAGGAGTAAAGAGGTCATAGTGACATAATTGTAACTGGTTAGCAATTGTTAAGGATAAGATCACTTCCCTATAAGGATCCTTGCTGGTTCTGTCGGTGTCTCTGGGGAGCGAATATGAGAGGGGCTCTGTGTGGGACAATTATATTAGGAGATAAATCCTTCTTCAGTGGAAACCATTTCTGTGATTCCAAAGCTCACTTATTGGTGAACAGTTAATTAATGAAAAAAAAAGTCTTAATTAGCTATGAAGAAATGAGGAATCTTTACATATTTATCAAGCATTGTGTTCCTGTGTTTTCTCCACTCAGCAGTGAATAAAAACAAAGTGCCTGACATACGTGAGGATTACATTTTCAGAGGAGGACATTTAAGGAAGGATATCATATATTATATAGTGGTAATAAGAAAAAGATAGCAAATGACACCCTGAGGGATGTTTCAGTGATTGGGCTGTAGAAAAGTTAGTCATATTAGGCCCATCTGCTGAGGAGACATGTAAGAAGGGAGTTCAGTGACCTACAAAAGGAAGTCATGCAAATATCAAAGGCAGGGTCATTCCAGGCTGAAAGAGAAGTAAAAGCTCTGAAGCGTCAGTAGCTTCAGAGTCAGTGAATTCAATTTCTGTTTCTTTCCCCCGCTCTTCTTTTTTGTCCATCAGTATTTCAGTCTTGGCCAACCCTTAATGGCAGCGTGATCAGCATCCCTTTTTCTTGGTGCCATTCTTACACCACCCCCTTTGAATCTACCCATTCGTCTAGGAACCTTTAAGCGAGAGGAGCCGCAGGAGGAAAGCAAGGGAGCGGCTGCCATGGCTTTAAAATTCCTGGTGAACATGAAGGACAAGGTGACTTGCTCCATTTGCCTTGAGATTTTGACAAAACCCCTGAGTCTAAACTGTGGCCACAGCTTCTGCCAAACCTGCATCACTGACCGCAAGGAGTCAGAGATTGGCACAGAAGGGGCAGGCAGCTGTCCTGTGTGTGGCATCAGATATTCACCTGGAAACTTATGGCTTAATCAGCATCTGGCCAGCATAGTAGAGAAGCTCAAAGAGGTCACGTTAAGCCCTGAGGAGGGGCAGAAGAGAGATCTCTGTCTGTTCCATGGAGAGAAACTCCAGCTCTTTTGTAAGGAGGACAGGAAGGTTTTTTGTCCGCTTTGCGAATGGTCTCAGGAACACAGTGGTCATCAGATATTACTCATAGAGAAGGTCGTCAAGGAATGTCAGGTATGGCCCGGGATGAAGGAGGGTGGGAGGAAGACAGTACTCGGTGGAGAAATCTTTACATCCTGCTTTACTCACTATAGCATTATATATAATACTGCGTCCTGTCATCTCCTTCCATGTATGTCTCTTACCCTGTGCTCACCATCCCATTCCTGAGGGACATTTCTGTGTATTCCTCCCATTGACATAGCGGATGAGCCGAGAGTTCTTTTCTGTTGTGTGGATGGAGAATTTCCTTCACAAGTTTAACTCTCATTGCTCCTCTCAGCAGAATGGTTGCTGTCGAAGAGTGTAGATTGGATGCGGAAAGAGTTTCAACAAGAGAATAGGACTTTCCTTGGCTGTAACAGAATCAATACTTACTCTAAGAAGAAAGAAGATCAGGATACACTTGGGGAGGGGATGGTGACTTTCATCATCCAGGGGTAAAGAAAATAGCCACCTCCTCAGATTTTCTCCCATGTCCCGGATTCTGATCGTGGTTTCTGTAAACCAGTCCCTTCTGAGATAGCCTTATTTATTCCTCATTTACTCTCTATTCGGGTACTGAGAAAGCCCATGGCTTGACTGTGGGGTGATTCCTCTCTCACAGGAGAAGCTCCAGAACGCTCTGGACAGGCTGAGGAAGGAGCAACAGGAAGCTGGGAAGTTGGGCGCTGACATCAGAGAAGAGAGGACTTCCTGGAAGGTAGGAGGAGACTCTTCCTGAGGAATTTCTGAGACAGGAGTCTTGGCAGGACCCTCCGCACCGGTCAGAAGGCAGCCCCTTTCTCTTCATTCCCCGCCATCGAATGAGTCCAGACGCTAATTGATTAGCTCTCTCCCTTGTCCTGTCTCAGTCGGGCAGGAAAGTAGATATTTCAAGGAAACATATAACAATACAGATGTTACAAGTGCACAAAGATGTTTGGAACTGAGAGCAAGGGCAGACTTTATGGTGGAGAAGGGTGAAGAATTCTGTCCTCCATTCCTCTCTTCCAGCAAGGCTCTGACACGTCCAGTGGAAGGAGGACACTGGGCAAAGGACTGGGCAGAGATTTTCCTCAAGGCTCCAGGGTGAGGGTGTGGTAATGCTGGAAGGCATCAATGTCCAGGACAGCTGTCTACAACTTAAACCTTGCGCAAGTTTTACATTTGTTCCAGGCCTAGATACAGCAGTGTGAGGCCTTTTTGGTTTATACAGAAGGGAAAATACCACGAAATAAAAACAAGCTTTGCCCAAAATCGCTCCTCTGTTTTCACTCCTCTCCTGGTTAGAACTCCCTGAAAAAAGAATTTCTCTTTCTGGCACCTAATCCCTTGCACAGTAAGCTCTCTGGCTGATAGACTCCTTACTTCTCTCTCTCGTTCAACCCTGCAGAATCAGATACAGACTGAGAGACAAAGGATACAAACAGAATTTAGTCAGCTTAGAAGCATCCTGTATAATGAGGAGCAAAGAGAACTGCAGAAACTGGAGGAAGAGGAGGCGAAGACCCTGGATGACTTGGCTGAGGCTGAGAATGAACTGGTTGAGCAGAGCCAGTTGCTGAACGAGCTCATCTCAGATCTGGAGCATCGCCGTAAATGGTCAGCAACAGAGCTGCTGCAGGTAAAACGAGTGACCCACTCTGAGGTTCTCAAAGCACAGTCTACGTTGCCTTCTCTTCTGTGTCTTTGGGCTCTGATCCTGAGGCCAGCGCTATCAGACAGGTTCCTTGGGCTTCGTAGAATGTCTAAGAATAAAGCCAACAGGTAGTGAAGAAAAGAAAGCCGTGAAACACAAAAAGTCCAGGATTTGAGCTTCCAGATCCACCTGTGACTAAAGTAATATCTCTCTGACCATAATCTTCTTCGTGTAGGTGTGTGTGTTAAGGAGATTTTAGTTGATTCCTTTGTCATATACAACCAATTATGCTAATACAAAGAGCAAAACATTCCGTTAGTTGTAAACCCAGCCAGTAGCATTTAAGTGTAAACCCAAATATATTGATACCTGTTGTTCAAAACATGTCAGTCTATATGGTGATGATGTGGAAATGCAGACCAACAAAAGAAGTTAAGGCTAGCAAAGGGACCGGGTTAGTTTGAGACAGGGACTGAACATATATTGTTACCATTTTTGTCAAGTGGGCAGAAGAAAGAAAACAATGTGGTTTGGTGAATACAGGTTGTATTTTAGATATTCTGGGTTGCTGCTATGTTTCTTCTTCGTTGTGGAATGTATTATCCTGGATACATGACTAGATACGATAGACAATGATTAGATATGTAAAGTTCAGAATCAATAGCACCGACTGTGAGCTAAATTTTGAAAACTGGAAGAAGTTTTCTGCATATAATATTATGTATTCAGCAAATAAAGATAGTTTTACTTCTTTTCCAGTATAGGTGCTTTTTAAACATTTATTTTTCTTGCCTAATTGCCTTGATTGGAACCTCTAGTACCATGTTAATGTAAGTAGTGGCAGCAGACACCCCTGTCTTGTATTCAGTTTTTCACAATTCCATGTGATGTGTGCTGTGGGTTTTTCTAAGATGCCTTTATCAGGCAGAGGGAGCCCCCTTCTGTTCTTAGTTTGTTGTTATTACTACTGTTTTTTTAATCATGAAAAAGTTTGATGATATATTCAAAAAGAGCTGGATTTTATGTCATTGCTTTTCTGTCTTTTAAATCATCATGTGGTTTTTATGTTTAATTCTATTAAGGTCATGTTTTATATTGATTGCTTTTCTTATATTAAACCAACCTTGCATTTATGGGATAACACAAACTTGACATGCTATATAATCTTTTATGTTTTTCTGGATTCAACCTTGTACTATTTTGTTGAAAAAGTTTGTGTCTATACTCATAAAGGCTGTTGGCCTGTAGTTGACTTTTGTGTGTGTGTGAGGTCTTTTTCTGGTTTTAGCATCAGAGTAGTCCTGGCTTATAGAATAAGTTGGCAAATATTCCTTCCATTTTTATTTTTTGGAACAATGTGTGAATTATTTGTATTATTTCATCTTTAAACTTTTAGTAGAACTCCCCAGGAAAGCCATCTGGGGCTGGACTTCTCTTTGCAGAAAGACTTTGATCTCTAACCCAATGTCTCCATGTTTCAGGTCTGTGCGGATTTTCTGTTTCTTCTTGAATCAAGATTGCTGCTTTCTGTGTTTCTAGGAGCTTGTCCATTTACTCTCAGTTATCAAATTTATTGGTATACAATAATCCCTAGCATTTATAATCTTTAATATCTATAAAGTCAATAGTAATGTCTCCTCTTTCACTTCTTATTTTAGTAATGTACCTCCTCTCTCTTTTTTCTGAGAATGTCTAGCTAAAACTTTGTCAGTTTTGTTGATATTTTCAAGTAACTTTTGATTTCTCTGATATTCTTTATTGTTTTTCTACCTTTCCTTTCATTAACCCTGCTTTAATATTTACACTTCTTGACTCACGTTTTCTTTCTTCTTCCTAGGACATGAGTGGAATCATGAAATGGTGCGTATGGGTGACCGGGAGTGGTGCACTTGTGTTATGAAGAAAGGCTTGTTGTCATGAGAGTTATTTGGTCATCAACCAGAATGAAAAATCTCTCAAAGCAAGAAAAGTTAGATATAGTATTATTTTAAATTGGTGATCATAGATGAGGATTTAAGAGTCTCATATCTGTTGAGAATGAGCCAGATTCTACGGTGGTGAATTCAGCGGCTGAAATTCAGAGTTAGAGCCACTAAGGATAATGGAGATAGGAGACTTCGCTGTCAGACCCTTATGACTTCACTCACTTACATCATTCACTGCCCTTGCTCTGGTTCCTGTATTCCGTAGATACTTGCCTTTATCACATGCAGGGCCTCATCCAGCTCTCAAATAAGTTATGGGGCAGCACCTTTATCCTTACTCTGCTTAAACAGGAATAGAGGGGCTCAGGCCATTCTACGAGGTTCTCTTTAGATTTCCAAAACAGACCTGAGCCTTGTGGTTTGCGGCTTTGACCCCCGTGCCAATGATCAATCTCTCCTGTTCACATACTTTAGAACCTTGAATAGGAAAGTTGAGCCTTGTGTCTAAAGCTGCCAGTCTACCTGGCAGCTTCAAATGCCTTACAAACACATGAAATTCTAACCATCTTCTGTTCAATAAACAGCTTCCCCTTGCCCAAGTGGTTTTAACTTTTCCCAGAACACCTGAAATCTCAACTGTTATTTGTGGACCACACCACTGAAGTTCAGGCTTTGGACTAGGGCACAGGCACAGGCTCAAAAGGGACCCACGTCACAGCCAGGATCTGCAGTCTCACTACTGATCTGCCTGGAAACCCACATCGGTGGCCCCTTTTGGGACACTCACTGTGGTGTGGAAAAATCTGCAAATCCACAAGGTATCAAGGGAAGAGATAAGTACTCTATTTATTTGAGGTGAAGACCTTCCTAAGGTCTCAGAGAGGGTAACTGGGAAGGTAGACATAAGCACATTTTTTCCAGTTCCAGTAGCAGGGCCCTCCTTTCTCCCCTCCTCAGGCTTCTCAGGGAAGAAGGGTCAAGTGTATTAGTGTCACAGAAGGAGATGGAGAAAGTGGTGTTGGAGGGACACACGGTAAGAGATGCGGGGTCAATATTTTTGGTCATCCCTAGGAGTGAGGTATGGACACTGAAGAAACCAAGAACTATTTCCAAAAAACTGCCGAGTGGATTCCGTGCTCCAGACCTGGGTAGAATGCTTCAAGCATTTAAAGGTGAGGAGAGCCAGGGCAGAAGTGTGGATGTGGGACTAAGCTGGAGATGCTATAGCTTCAATGTGAGAATGGAAAGGCTGTGTGTTCAGAAAGAAGGGATATTGCTGACAAAGATGTGGTTAAGGGAGAATTACTAGGTTCTGATTCATCCTCTCATCCATCAGTTCACAGCCTCATGGTAGCCTTCTCCCCTGCCCTTCTCTAGAGAAGAAATAGCTATCGGTGTTGAATCTTTGCTTCTAATCAACATTATTCAATCTTTTATCATTCCAGAGCTAACACATATCCGGTGCTACTGGGGTAAGAAGTTGCTGGGTCTTCAAATCACCTTGTTCTGAGCCCCTTGCAGAAGTTTGTGGTTTCAGTAAGATTTGATGGTCTCAGCCCCATGTATTTCTCTCACCTCCTAATAATAATACGTTTCTCCAGTGTTTTACCCCACTTCCCCAATCCATCAATACAAGTCCTTCCTGGTCACGTTCCAAGTTCCCTCTTCATGTCACCAGATAAACCAACTCGTATCTACCACCTAATCACATCATTTTTCTTTTTCTTTTTTTCCTACAGTGGATATCACATTGAATCCATTCAACCTCAATCTGAATCTTGTCCTTTCAGAAGATCACAGACAGTTGATGTCTATGCCAATTTGGCCTATAAAGTATTGTAATTATGGTGTCTTGGGCTCACAATATTTCTCATCAGGGAAACACTACTGGGAAATAGATGTGTCCAAGAAGACCGCCTGGATCTTGGGGATATACTGTAGAATACGTTCTGGTAGTATAAAGTCCGGTGCTAGACGAAGCACAAAGTATCAAAATGCTTACTCCAGATACAAACCTGATAATGGCTACTGGGTCATAGGCCTACAGAATGAATCTGAGTACAATGTCTTTGAGGACTCTTCCACCTCCGATCCCAAGGTCCTCACTCTTTCCATGGCTGTCCCTCCCCATCGAGTTGGGGTTTTCTTAGACTATGAAGCAGGCACTGTCTCATTTTTTAATGTCACAAACCAAGGGTCACTCATCTACAAGTTCTCTAAATGTCACTTTTCTCAGCCTGCTTATCCATATTTCAATCCTTGGAACTGTCCAGCTCCCATGACTCTGTGCCCGCCGGGCTCCTGAATGAACCTCCTCATTCTGGGGCTCATCTCCCGCCTCTGAGCTCACTGCTCCATCCAGACCATCTCTTCCTTGCTGTCTCTGTTCTTTAGAATGTTTATTCATTCTTGAGTTAGAAAAGAAGCTTACTTACTCATTTACCATTTTGTGTATTCTCAGTGAGAGACATCTAGTCCCTCCTAAAGACGGAGTAGTATTGGTATAACATCTCTGCTCTCCCATTTCTCCATATTTTTTCTTTATCACTGTTTTGAAAAGGCATAGAAAGCCTGTCTCCACCAACCATGATCTCAGGACAATCTACAATCACCCCAACCTACCCCCACCAACTAAGGAATATCTGAGTGTATGTCTGTGTGTGACCCAGCATACAGTAGTGGGTTGTTCAGAGAGTGGAGAAAAAATAAAAACAAAAGTAATGTACGTACCCAGAGTGAAAATTTTGTGTTCAGAGTGTTCGAATCCTGTCTGTTCTGAATGAATGAATAAAATGAATAAATTTTTGTTTCTTCTCATAAAATACAGATTGCAATTTTAAACCGCACCTAACTCTTAAGATCATTGCGTAAAACTGTCACTCGGTGTAAAGCTCCTATTTATGTGTCCTGCACAATACAGTAGATATTTGCTCTTGTGATCACTGAAGAGTCTAAGTTGTGTCAGTGACCCGTGCACTGGGGAACAGGCCTGTGCCCTTCAGAGGAGCAGCAAGTGCTTCTGCAGCCTCATTTGTCAGGTTCCCGGGTTCTGCTGTTAAGAGCAGTCCAGTTCCAGTCTCCTGTTATAGAACTTTTTACACCAAGGCTCGGACTGTTATTAAAGACCCTTTCTTGGGAATAGGTCAGAAAATACAAAAGTACGAGATTCTTTTAGGTACTGTCATTTGGTGTTCAAATCTTGTGGTGAAACATCTAACACCCTATATACCATCCCATGCACTTTTTTTCCCTTTTAAAATCCATTTTAAGTATGATAAGGAATCGATTTACCCAGGAGAAACAAACTTTTTTTTAGAGAAGCATGTGTTATAAATTAGGGCAGGCTACTGCACAGAATGCACATGAAGATATAGAAGGGTAATAACGTGTCCCAGTGGAGGGAAGAAGAGAACACTTGGCCAGGGAGAGAGACATACATGCACACTTCTACCTGCACACACACACATAGGTATATAGAAATATATGGATAACTACATACAGAGTATTTTTACCCAAGTTAACTTTCAAAAATACCACAAACGAAAGAATTCCTATCAGGGAATTAAAGGAATTTATAAACTTACAAGGTATGTTCAAAAGTTCTATAGCTAATGAGTGGAAGAACCAAGGTTGGAACAGGGTCTGTGTTTCCCCAGCACAGGGGCCCTTCCTGCTGATCACTCCCCAGGAAGCATAAGAGCCAAATTCCCTAGGATTTCAGGTAGAAGGGAGAACCCAGGAGCTGCTGGTTTACAGAAGGAGCCTGGAGCATCACGGGAAAATCTTAGGTGCCAGGAGATGCTAGTTGATGTGCTCAGTCCACGTAGCCATTAATGAAGCAGGAGCTGCTCACGGTAGTGGTTAAAACCATGCTGACTACAATGACTAGGTTGCTCTTACAGGTGACATGTTGTAGAGAGTGAACATTGGCCAGTTAAGAGCCTTGACTTTGAAATTAGATAGAATTTCTTTTTTTTTTTGTATATTTTATTGATTATGCTATTACAGTTGTCCCATTTTTTTCTCTCCTTTGTCCCCTCTGCCCTACTCCCCATCCCATCATCCCCCCAATCTCTTAGTTCATGTCTATGGGTGGTACATACCAGTTCTTTGACTTCTCAATTTCCTACACTATTCTTAACTTCCCCATCTATTTTTTTGTTTTGTTTTGTTTTGGGTTTTTTTGTCAACATTTTCTTGCCACCACTTTCCCCAGCCCCATCCACCCTGACTTCCAACCCTCAATCCTTCCCCCATCAGGCTTTGTTGATGGGTCCTTTATGCTTGTTCCTTGATGACCCTTCCCCTTATTTCCCCTATTATCCTCCTCTCTCCTCCCCTCTGGTTACTGTCAGTTTGTTTTTTATTTCAATGTTGCCTATTATATTTTGCTTACTTGTTTGTTTTGGTGATAAAGTTCCTCTTATAGGTGAGATCATATGGTATCTGTCTTTCACCACCTGGCTTATTTCACTTAGCATAATGCTCTCCAGTTCCATCTATGCTGTCGCGAAGGGTAGTAGCTCTTTCTTTCTGCTGTGTAGCATTTCATTGTGTAAATGTACCATCATTTTTTGATCCCATCATTTACTGTTGGGCACAGTAAATGCCTTATCAAATGCTTTTTCCACATCTATTGATATGATCATGTGATTTTTGTCTTTCCTTTCGTTTATGTGATGTATTACGTTCATTGATTTGCAAATATTGTACCATCCTTGCCTCCCTGGGCTGAATCCCACTTGATTGTGGTGTATGACCTTTTTAATGTGTTGCTGGATGTGGTTCGCCAATATTTTGTTGAGGATTTTAGCATCTATGTTCATCAGCGATATTGGCCAGTAATGTTCTTTCTTTGTTGTGTCTTTATTTGGTTTGGGGATTAGGATAATGCTGGCCTCATAAAGAAGAATTTGGGAGCCTTCCCTCTTCTTGGATTTTTTTTTTTTAGTAGTCTGAGAAGAATAGGGTTTAGCTCTTCCTGAAATGATTTATAAAAGCCTCCTGTGAAACCATCGGTCCAGGGCTTTTGTGTGCCTGGAGTTTTTTGGTTACTGCTTCAGTTTCACCAGCTGTTGTCAGTCTGTTCAGGTTTTCTGCTGCTTCTTCATTCAGCTTAGAAAGATTAGATTTTTCTAGAAATTTGTCCATTTCACCCAGGTTTTCAAATTTCTTGACATGTAGTTTGAAGTAATTTCTTACAGTCCTTTGTATTTCTGTGTTATCAGTTGTGATCTCTCCTCTTTCATTTATGATTTTATTTATTTGTGTCCTTTACTTTTTTTTTCTTGATGAGTCTGTCAAAGACTTGTCAATTCTTTTTATCTTTTCAAAGAACCAGCTCCTGGATTTATTGCTCCTTTGAATTGTTCTTTCAGTTTCTATGTCAATCAGTTCTGCTCTGATCTTGATTATTTCCTCCCCTCTGCTTGCTCCGGGCTTTGTTTCTTGTTGTTTCTCCAGTTCTTAGAGACATAGGGTTAGGTTGTTTATTTGAAATGTTTCTATCTTTTTTAGGTAGGCATGTTTGCTGTGAACTTCCCCCTCAGGACTGCCTTCGTCGTGTCTCATAGGTTTTGGACTACTATATGTTCATTTTCATTTGTTTCCAGAAACTTTTTGATTTCTTCTTTGCTCTCATTATTGATCCATTCATTGTTTAATAGCATGCTATTCAGTCTCCATGAGACTGAATGTTTATGAATTTTTTCCTTGAGGTAGGTTTCTAGTTTTAAGCCCTTGTGGTCTGAGAAAATAATTAATATGATTTCAATTTTCTTAAATTAGTTGAGGCTTGTTTTGTGTCCTCTCATGTACTCTCTCTTTGAAAATATTCCATGTGCATTGGAAAAGAATGTATAGTTTGCTTCTTTGGGATGAAAGGTTCTGTATTTATCAGTTAGGTCCATTTGATGTAATGCATCGTTCAGTTCCACAGTATCCTTGTTGATATTTTGTTTGGATGATCTATCCTTGTTGGCAGTGGGGTATTAAAATCCCCTACTATAAGTGCCACCCATCTCTGACAGAGAGCAGCTAACTGTTGTCTGTGTACTTTCTGGGCTCTGGTGCTGTAGGCTGGGGATCCCCACTTATGGTTTAGACCCCGCTCTTCTCAGGTGGGCCCAACTGGCTGCTTAAATATCCCTCTGGCGCTGCTGCCCGACGGTGCCCAGCCAGCCTTTTTGTGTCTCTGCTGCACTCCTTACCAGTCAGGTTTGCTGAACTGGTTCTTCTGTCTGTCCGAGGTTACAAGGCTTCTCTCTCATTATTGGTCAGTTGTGTCTTCCGGGCGATTTCTCCCCAATTTAGTTGTGATTTCAGATTGGTCCTGGGAGGAGGTCAGTGTGATTTCCATTCACTCCCCTGCCATGATGTTGCTACCTACTGGTCTATATTCAATTAAATTAAATTGGATTCAGTTTCCCATCAGAAATAAAACTACTAAGAATAACATGGTAAGTCTATGGTGGGAATTGAAAAACAGAAAGTTTGCACTAACTTTTTTATTTCCTGGCACATGAACTGAGGTCCAGATTGTTGTTGACTAATTTTCTCTGTGATTTCAAACAGTGAATGTTAGGAATGAATATTCATCTACTTCAGGCATTAATACCTGTGTTATGCTTTGAAAAATAATAAGTTGATTAAGGAACCCATAATTTATACTCATCTTTTCTCATAACAAATATTTCTGTTTTTTAAATGTTCACATATATGTTATCTTATAGATAGTTTTCTAGTATAAAATTCTAGGTTGTAATGCATGGCCCTGGCTGGTGTGGCTCCATGGATTGAACACCGGCCTGCAAACCCAGAGGTCGCTAGTTAAATTTCCAGGCAGAGCACAGGCCTGGGCTGCAGGCCAGGTCCCCAGTGGAGGGGGAGCGAGAGGCAACTGATCCACGTGTCTCTCGCACGTTGATGTTTCTCTCCCTCTCTTTCTCCATACCTTCCGTTCTCTCTCTAAAAGTAAATAAATTAAAAATAAATAAATCTTTAAAAAATAATAAACTTTCTCTTTGAATTTTCAATTTAACAGTCTGCTAACAATCGCACTGTCTTATTTTTATTTTGCTAAGAACACTGACTATGGGATCTAGCCACTTAAATTTTTAAGGTGTTGCTGTTCAACGGGTTTAGAGTTTCAGTTATATAATGTTCTGCATGTGGTTAACTATTCTGTATTGTACATTTAGTGATATTTTAAATTTTAAAATAAAGCTTTATCTTTAGGTGTAGCTACCTACTCTTATTTGAACTACTGGAATAGTTTGTTTTCTTTTTCTTAATCTAAGTGAATAATAGATATAAGTTGATTTGACATTCTTTTCTAATTCCATAGTAATTCTCTTTTCTAATGAAAGCCTCTTCTCTGCCCAGACATGTCTCCGTGTTTCAGGTGTTGGTTCACACTGTGACTTACAATGACAGAGGCAGGGTCAGGGGCTCTGTGTGGCCTCCCTCAGCAATGGCGGATGCAGTAGGCCAGTGTCTCCGTTTCCCGGTCAGCCTCACTCTCTCCAGGGAGCGGAAAGGCTGCAGGTGTCCTCGGGAGTGAGTAAAGCCCAGGAGTGAGTGTTCCTGCCTCACGTGGTGTTGTCACGTGTCTTTGGCGTTTTCATTTCCCGCTATTCCAAACCTACTTATGAACTGCAAGAGAAATTCATATAATGAGCTACTTCTCTGGTGTCTGCTCTGGTCCATGTCTCACAAGAAATTCTTCAGTTCTCCATTTGTAGAAGACCTGTCATGAGACAGGGACTCCAATAAGGGTACTGTCAACACATACACTCCTCTCTCATAGACTCTGGGGGAAGCTAATTCTTATTTACAGTCCCTTTGACCCCTGCTTCCTGTCACCTTATTACCACAATGTCAAAGCCATAACTCATTAAGAAAAACCTGTGCACTGTGGAATTACACAACAGGTATCTCTCCAAGGATATTCATGAATTTTTGTTCCCTGGAATGTCCAGGCTTCAGGTTTAAACAACTTACAGAAAAAGTACTTGAGTTATCAAACACAAAGGAAAAATTCTTTACACTAAGACATCTTAAAAAAAGACAAAACCAGGATCCACAGCCCCAACAGAACCCTAATCTTCACAGAGTGACGCTTTTAGCATTTTTAATATACATTGCTGCTTCTCAGAAGATGTCATAAGAACACATTCTGGACTCCAAATGTAAAGTTCATTGGGCATCAAGTGTGGGCTTTCTCATGATGCAAATACTATGTCTAGGGTTTTTCCTTCTCTCTAACCTCTGAACTTCTACATTGTTCACCCCAGATAAAATAGCTGCTGTGAAGTCCTTGTGTACTAAATGAACATCTGGCTTATTTCAGAGTTGGTCTCCATTAGTCGCCTCTTCTGTTGAATATGGGCCATGTCCTCTACTTTTCTCATATGTTGAATAATTTTAGATTCCCTCTGAAATTCCCTCAGGGGAATTGTTAATGAGATGTAGACTCTCTGGATTCTGTTTATCTTTCTGAAGAACATTATCGTTTGTTTTTTTTTCCAGTAGGTTAACTTGATTGAACTCCAATTCTAAATTCTCTGCCACATTTTGCAGGAGCTAAGTTTTATCACCAGGCCCATTAGCCTAATTGGGCTGCTTGTCATCTGTGTCACACAAGTGTAGTTGAGAGATTTGATCAGAGATTTTATGTGCAACTTGGGATTTTTCCCTCTGGATCTCCCCTTTGAAGATATTCTAACCCTTTCTTGCTGCTGTGGTAACCCCAAATTACTCTTGTTCTTCCAGCTAGTAAGTCTGTGTTTCAAAGTTATAACTGTCTACCTACCTCCAAGTGAGGGGTGTCTTCGAAAGAAATAAAATCGAAACCAGGAGACAGCTCGAACACGGTCCCTTCCCCCCAGTGCCGATTGCACCCCAGAGTCAGACTGCTCGCTTTGCCTATTATTAACTATAAGTGGAATTAGTGGACTTTAGGGTCTCTTGTTATACGAACCGCCAGATTTTCTCCAAAGTGAATGTACCGTGTTACAGTCCCCCATACTTGCAGAAGAGAACAATGGTTGCGTGGGCATGGGGGTTAAAGCAGAGACATTAATAGCATATGATGTAGTGTTAGGTCTATTATATGGTTAAGAGCTCAGTGTGTGACTGCGTGAATGACAAGCACAGCACGGGGTGCTGACTGCAGTGTTCAAAAGAAATGAGCTCATTTCTCCCAAGGTCCCTCCTCAGTTCATTACTTCTTTCTTTTCCACTTCTTCCATAGATCACATATCCATCCTTTTCTCCTCTCCCTTTCAATCTGTGAACCGACCCCTCACCCTGGGTTGATATCTTGGAACGTTCCTGGGAAGCCTTAGATTTTCAGCTGAGAGAATCGGGTCCTGCCAAGAAACCTGAAAAGTTAACCCAGAAGGAAACCTGAACCCGCCATGCTCGTCTCACCACATACACGTTTCCCCAGAGCTGAGGACACTGACCGGCTCCACGTCCCGGTGGGCCGCGTTCTGTGTGACGGGGGGTGGGGGGAAAGAATGCCCCTTAGGGCTCGCATTTTCACTCCAGTTGTGACATCTTCTGCTTAGAGAGGAACCTGATGAAATATCTTCCCCTTCAGCCAATGGATTTTTAACATTTTCCCATTTGAGAAAACATTGGAGTAAAGTAATAGTTAAGGTGGTTAAAGAGTAGTAGTAAAGGTTAATGTGGTAAGAGTAATAAAAAACATAATTCCGAGAAAAAACTTAAAGAAAAAAAACAGAAGATATGAAAAAGTGTTGGTTAAAATTTGTCCAGGGAGAATCATAGATATGTTAATAATATGAGAAGAATGGCTGAATTTCATTCTGTCACAAAGCAATCGTGTTCACAGCAGGAACAATATAACAGAGGCATGACTCATTACCCGCATGCTCAATTCTGTTAAAACTATATATATGTGATATATCTGTACATCTGTTAATCAATCATTATATGCAACACCTTCTAATATAGGAGGCAAGAAGCAACAGAGCAGAAAAACTCCCAACCTGATTTCAAGAAGCTGACATTTGTGGGTGCAAGGTGGGGCGGGGGTGAATGTTACTAGTAACAGTGTAACCCTAGGCTTCTATTGCCTTCCACTTATGCATTTTCATTTTCTAACTCAGGGTATACTAACTGAGGTACTGAGTTCTGACCCTTAGCAGTAATCCTTGTTTCGAGATGACTTCCTGAGAAATCCTTGCAAAGAAACCATGGAGAAGGAGACTATGGAGTCTCCAAGGACCACAGCCCAGGCCTCTGCCCAGCTCTGCACAGACACCAGCAGACAAGGGAGCTACACCCGGCCCTGCGCAGGGATGAAAAGGGGACTTTGGGAAAGAAAACAAGGAAAGTCATAGAGTTCATCAAAGCTTCATAATCGAACACCTGTAATTGCAACGATGTCGATTTTGGTGTGGCTGTTCACAAAATTTGCTAGCACACTGTCCTCTCCGGGTTTGTGAGCCTTAATGGTGGGACAGCTGCCCTGCTCTGTAGCTGCTTTTGCAGTTACCAGTCTTTGAAGATGTCCACGCTCACACTCAGACATCAGTGCAGCTCCTGAAACATCACTAGCCTTGCTCATCTTCTCCTTGGGACATGTCTGCCAACTGGAAGCGGAGCTTGTCTGAGAGATCAGGAGCAGGAGAGGCACATGGGAAGGATTTCCTAAGGGGCTTCCTTACAACTTTTCCTATGAGAAAATGAGATGCTTGATTGTTGTTAATAACCTGAAAAGATAACAGAAGAGGTGGCATGACAGCAAGATGCTAAGACCCATGAGAAAAGAGAGTTGCAGTAAGGGTGCCCTTTATTTATTTATTTAGCCACATCTTCTTCTGTTAAAGAAACAGCTACGCCCCTGACTAACTCAGGTGGCAGATACAGTCACAGAATTTTTTTTCTATCGCTTCTCCTTACGTGTTCTGCTCTCACTGGACTCAGAACGACTTTGTGCATTATCACCTCTTCAACATTCTCCTGGTACCTTAACGGCCCCCGCCCACGTTTTCAAATTGCACCGTTCACCCGAGTCATTATCACAGCTCACCTGTGTCCTTTAGCACATGATTTTAGAATTGTTTTCAGACTCAATTAGTCAGTGTTCTCCAGAGAAACAGAACCGGTGTTATATGTATCCTTCATTCACGTGAAGGAGATTGGTTACCAGGGATTGGCTCACGTGATGACGGCATTTCCAGGCAGTTCCAGGCCCTGCTGACTATGAGCTGGACACTCAGAAAAGCTGGGGGTGTAATTTCATCCAACTTTGAAAGCTTGAGAACCACAGTGGTCCATGGAGTAGAGCCGAGTGGAAGGGCAGGAGAAATGTACATCCCAGCTGAGGGCCGCAGGCGGGAAGCCACAGGAACTCCCTTCTTCCTTCCTTTGCCTCTTTGTTCTGCTCAGGCCCTCACTTATTTCACGGAGACCACAGATCCAAATGCTGATCTTGCCTGGAAACAACACCCTCACAGTCACACCCAGAAATAGTGTTTCATCTGGTTGCCCTGTGGCCAGTCACGTTGACCCATAAAGTTACACATCACAGTTCCTTTCCTCTTTTTCCTTTTTATTATGCTAGGACTATAGAGGTGATTTGTTAAATAGTATTAGGTGACATTGCCCAACAAATGACCCTTCCTGCAGTTTGAGCTCTGCAGTCCACTTAGGAAAAGTGTCACTTTGTCCATATCACATGCAGGTTCTGAAAGTGAGCATCACCGTGCTGCCAGTCTGGGAGAGCCCCTCTGACTGACCACCTAGGTCATTTCAGATTTGAGCAGCATTTGCCTCTCACAAGACCTAACAGGACACAAATTGGCAGATTCACCTCCTTCAGCCCGTAGACACAGGACAGGAGAGAGCTGCAGGTAGCACTGCCTCAGGTGAGCCTTCAGCATGGGCCCCCACTGTGGTGAGAGAGAGACTTTATTCCCTCCTCAGGGCACCTCGTTTGGTAAGCCGAATTCCTCAAAGGATGAATTACTCTGAGAGCCATGAGCGCTCTTCAGGGAGCAGCGCGGAGCTAGAGCTGAGACTGCAGTCGCTGGCCCCTCTGACCCAGGCACAAAGGCTGGGTATTTCCTGGGGGCCCTGTGTGAAGGCCCCTCATTGGTCCACGGATTTTCTCCTTCCCTGCCCAGGCCTGCCCCTCAGGCTGGAGCTCCAGAACAAGTGAATAGGGCTTGTTCCCAGGACGGGTGGGGGTGAGTGTCCTTCGCCCTCTGTGCGGTGCCTGGAGGGTGGCGGCCTGCCCAGAGCTCTGTGGTCACTGATTCAGATCTTAGGGCTCAGAACCGCACCTCACCCCGCCCCGCCCCCCCACAGCCACCACAGCCAGGCGCTCAAGGGCGTCCCCTGGAGGGCCGGCCGGGGCCAAGGGCTCGCACGGGGCCGCAGAGGCGGGCCGGCTCCCGCAGAGTCGCGAAGGCGGCGCTGGGGCGAAAACCCTGGGAGAGGAGAGGAGTGGGGCGTGGGCACTCCCCAGCCAGCTCTGGCTGCGCGGCTGCAGCGGGGCGATGGGGCGGGTGTAACCAGCGGCAGCTGCAGGTTAGAGGGAGCTGTAACCCTGCTCTGGCAAGGTAGCGCCTGGATCAACCTTGGGTGGCCCGCTCTTCATGTCTGCCTGGGGTCTCGGGTGTGGGCCCGACAGGCTTCTGCTCCTCCTGCAGGAGATGGATCTCCTTCGAGGTCTATGTGCTTCTCAAACTTCTGCTTCTGCCAGGCGTCCTAGGGCAAGTTCAGTTAAGTCTCTAAAATCCTGTGCAGGGGTCCTTAAGAGTGAACCCCCTGTGCCCTACACCCTTAGGGATCTCCTGGGCATAAGCCTTGTTCGTTTTTGACGTTTCATAGGCTCAGCTCTCTGGCACAGGTCCCCTGGTTGGGCAGCCTGATGTGGGGCACACCCGTAGGCCCTCAAGGGTGGGCTAGGCATTTGTGATATTCTTGCAACTCAGACACCACTGGCGTTTCCACATCTGCCT
>PVJD01011075.1:0-48841 GCA_004026545.1 Mormoops blainvillei | reverse complement strand
TCTTGTTAAGTATGAATTGGAAATTTGTCTCCATGCAGCTCCTTTGCAAGAAAATGCACTGAGTAAGCGTTCGGATCTGGCTTGGAGCTACAAGTGCAGCTGAATATTTCATGAAGGCCTTTTCATGCCACATGCTCTGCTCTTAGGGAGGGTACAAGGGAGAGAGCGCAGGCTGGGGAGTCAGACAGGGAGGGTACGGGGCAGGGAGCGCAGGCCGGGGAGCCAGACGGGCGCAGAGCCCCCACTCTCGGGGGAAATCCCTTTAACCTCCCTGAGCCTCCGTTTCCTCATCTGTGAAATGTGGAAGCTTGCAACTAATTTCAGGTTTCTTTTGAGGGTTATAGGAAGTAATATGGGTAAAGTACCTGGCAGGGGGCCTGGAACATAGTAGGAGCTTAGTAAATGTTAGTTCTCCAGTTGGAGTCTTCCTGTTCTTTTTCCTGAATTTGTGCTTTTAGGGAGAACATAGTCCCTCTCCGGAGCCCAACAGGCTAGCCTGGCTCTGGGCAGCCTACCTGCCTGCTCCTTTGAACCTAAGCGTTGGTATCTTTGGAGAGCTCACTAGTTGGCCCCTTCTGAAGGCAGAATACAGAGAATTCTCTGCTCCAGTAGCCCAGTTGACCACGCCGTCAATTCAAAACTAAGCCGCCTATCTGAAGCCTGGTTTAAAATATAGAGGTGACAAGCAGATGCCTGCCTGGCCTTTGTACAAAGATGAGTAATTAGAAGAGCCAAAAGAGAAGCCTGATGAAGCTCCCCTGCCCCAGGCCTGGCCCCAGCCTCAGGCCAGGCCCTAGCTCCCGTTCCTCCCAGGGATCCAAGGGTGCTGCAATGAAAACAGGAGGAGTGTGGTGTTGTGTAACTATTTTTACACCCACATCAGACGTGATGTTAGTGCTTCTGAATTATTTAACATTTTTTTCTCTCAGCTGGCCTCTCCGATAAGTTGTTCTCCCTGGGCAGAGGGAGTTCTTCTGTGGGAAACAGTGGAGGCTCACCGACGCTGGCTGCAAAGCCTCTGCTCTCCTGTTGAGGGAATGACATACTAAGGTGTCCTGTTATGAACCAGGGGTCTCATATGAAACTTAGGGGGCAGGTGTTCTTGTCTCCAGTTTACAGGCAGAAAAATGGAGTCTCTGAGAGGTTAGGTAACTTGTCTTAGACCACACAGCAAGACGTGAGGGAGTCAGGATTCAAATTCGGGTCTTTCTGACTCTAGAGCTGGTGCTGCTTCTATCAAGAAGGGCTCTTTCCTCTGCTGGCCTTTATCGAGTCCGCGTGAGTGTGTTTAAGTTAAGGCCACCAGTTAGCTGATGGAGCTTCATGTCAAATCCCCCCAGTGTGGCGGTAAGTGGAGGTGGAAAGAAGGACCCCAGAAGCTCAGAAATGAGAAGCAGGGATGAGGGAGTTTCTCGGTTTAAACACCATGTATGGGGATAATGGAAGAAGCTGTTGCTGCTTTTAGGGAGCCGTCCCTTCAGTGCACTTGGAAGGCCCCCTCTGCTGTCAGCACCGCCTGTGGGATAAGAGCCCCTCCCTCACAGTCCAGCCATCCTCCTGAAAGTGGTATCTGCATCTTGGGCCTCTTCGAAGGGGAAGATGATTGGCAGCTCTAAACCACCCCGGACAACGGGAGGGAATGAACTAGACTCTTATTATCTGCCTCTCGTAATTAAGTCCATCATAGACTTTTAATGGGTATTTTGAAATAGACATCCAGGCTTGAAAGGAATCCTGCTGCAGGTTGAGATCAGGCTTCCCTGCAGAGGCACTTTCTCCCTGATAATCTGTTTTTATTTCAGAGCCAGGGAAGACTACACATTTTCTGTATTCTGTCCCTTTAGCTCCTATTTAATTATGGGTGACCTCAAGATGACTCTCTTTCAAGCATTTTAAACTCTGCATTCTACCTTGGAAAAAACCCTGGCGGAATTATCGTATGAACTCTTGGTGGGAAATAGCCTTCTGAAAATTAGCCAGGGACACGTATTTCAAATGTGCCCATCATTATGGTTCCAATAAAACACACGGGGATAAAACAGTTGTTAGTGATGTTAATAACAGCTGCATTTTGATCGGAATGCACTTTATGACTGTATCAAATAATATCACATTCCTTTAAATAAAGTAATATTTGACACAGGCAAATTCCTTGATATTAAACTCCAGGTAACTGCTTGAAATACTAGGTCTCCCTCACATATGTACATATTAGAGCAGCCCTGCCATTTTTCTTCCTGGATGACACTATTCATGAACACATACAGACTAGGTAAGGGAATGGCATTCCAAGACGGCGACTTATGTGAAAAATTTGATTTAAAGTTTTATGAGTACTTTAAAAATGACCAGCGTGTTTTCAAATGTCTCCACTTGTGATTTTGCAAGGAGAGGGGAGGGAGTCACATTTTTAAAATACCTATCGTGTGCCAGATGCTTTTGCACATGCCTTGTCTCACCTAACACCCACGTAGGCAAGCAGGAGTAGAGGTTATCAACCTGTTTTTCACTCTGGAAGGTTAAGTAACATCCCCAGGCTACGCTGCTTACGGAATTAGGATGGAACCTGGGTTTCTCTGATTCTGGCATACATGCTGTTACCTCTGTCCAGAGTGATTCCTGGAACTGGGTTGCAAGCCTTTTTTCCCCATTGTGAGGGTATGTGGGTATGTAGAAAGGCATCATAGTTTTTATTTTCTATGAGGGAGCAGAATTCCACACACACACACATAAACTGGTATGTGCACAGATAAGCTCGAGAAATGCCAGCTCGGACAGGTTAAATGTGTTTGTGCACTGCAGGAATTCTGAGAGCCTTTCCTATGACAATATGAATCCCCAAGAGAGAGAACTAGCACATCAGAGTTGTCAAACTTCCAACATGAGACTTTTTTTAATGCCTGCAGAACATCTAGTAGTAGGGTCCCTTCAAAAGCTCTTTGGGAACTCCAATGGGTTAATGGATGAAGAGGGTTATGAGCGCTGTCCCCGTGTTGCAGAGGCGGTCAGAGTAGGAGGCAGGCCTGTACAAACTATGATTGCCGACCTTCTCAGGAGGCTGAAAGTTTGCCATCACTTTCTTGAGGCATTAGTCACTCAGCTAAATGGAGTGGTTTTCTGTTCCAACCCTTTCCAACCTCTTTTATTGGAAACATCAAAGAATTCATATACAAAGACTAAGGATTTAACCCTTTTTGTATGCTCCGTCTTCGGGAGGGAGAAAAACCTTTACTTTGTATTGTGGAAGGATTTGGATTTGTTGAAAGAGCTAAAAGACAAAGATAAGCTTTTAAAATAATATATTGAACAAAGAGAACACAGTGGGTTGGAATCAAAATATTTAAATTTGTCTTATTCCATTAAAGAACTAAAAATAAATGGTTTTGCACTCATATGTTCTCTCTCATTGGCGCAACACACACACACACACACACATCAGACAGAAAGTGTCACACCCCAAACCCTCACCCACACTTTGGATCTGGAAGGGAACTGAGGAAGAATTTGGCTCACCTGTGTAGCTGGAGAAACCGAGGACTCAGAAGACGAAGAGCCTTGCCTAAACCCACAAAGCCAGCTAGCTCATGGGACAGAGGCCAAAGGGCAGAGGCAGGGGTGGTGGCTGACTATGCAGCAGAGCCTAGCATCTTCACCGCCTCACTGCCAACCCAGGAGGTGCGCGTTATTTTCACCTCCAACTAAAGAAATGAGGCTGGGAAATAGTTAGAGACGTGGCCCCCCGCTGGTAACTGGCCAGGTTTAACCCACCATAAAGTTTATATCACATGTCAAGTCCAGAATGCAGGTTCCTTGACTGCCAGTCAGGTTTCATCATGTCCCCCGTTCCCCAGCCCCCTCATAGGAGAGAGCTAGGGATTGACCTGGTTGCCTTCTAATGAGGCAGGAGGGGTCCCATGCCACCCCTGTGCCGTGGTTGCCCTGGGTGCTATTCTGAACATGGAGGGAGGGAGCAGAACATGCAGCTGTGGGGGTGAGCAGCTTGGCTTCCTTGTTTCCTACTGTTTAGGTGGCTTGTAAGCAGTGGGGTGAGTCACCGAGCAGACAAAGGCCACTGACTTGGCACACAGAAGGAGCTGCCCTGGGTTCTTAATTCAACACTGCTGTGGCTTGCCGGGGGTGGTTTGGAATTCTTTGAAAAGGCAAGTAGGGTGTGTTGTTGTCCCCCCCCCCCCAGTAACAGTTGACTTTCCGTATTATTGTATGTTAGTTTCAGGTGTACTGCATAATGGCCAGTTATATAATTTATGAATTGATCACCACTATCCACCACCCCCCATAAGGCTAACGAGGTTTTTATCTCCTCAACTGCTTTAGACGCATTTGTCCTGAAGATGGGGAAATGGCTCAGCTGCTGACCATGAGCTTCTCTTCATTCTATACTTCAGATGATTATAAGCTAAGCCTGTAATGAATATGGGCCAGAATGTAGGCAATCAACGAGGCTGGCTTCCTTCCGAGGCAGTACCTGGACAGACCACATATCTTTTCGGGTAATGCCACCCCTGGTAGACACAAAGTTGGACTCCTCTTTGAGAGACTGAGTATTTCGTTATTCCTTGACAAAACCTTTAACCTTTCTCAAGAGTGTCCAATTTGCCAGTCACTGTGGTGAGCTGAGTCAGGGGAAAAGACAACCCCTGCCCTCAGGGAGGTCACAGTGTGTTGGAAGACACAGCCATGTGAAGGAGTGATCGAAGAGGGATGGAAATACACCAGAGCACATACAGGGGGGTCAGCCAGCTCTGCATGGAGGCAATCAGGGAAGGTGTCACCGAGGAGGTCAAGCTTGAACTGTGTTGAAAGGTGATCAGAGTTAGGCAGGGGGACAGTTGAGGACATTCCAGTTGGAGGGAACAGCATGTACAGATACACAGGAAAACAGAAAACCAAATTATTTCAGTTGGACTCAAGCAGAGGATGTTGTACTGGGTGATGGAATGGTGGTATAAGGGAGAAAAATTGGAGAGGTTTGTAAGAGCCAGCATTGGCTGTCGGAGGCAGCTTATAACCACATGGACCTTCTGAGCTACCTTGTAACCACATAGTTGCCTTTGTTGGCTGTGACTCATCAGGTAAAAGTGGCATCTTGCAATGAGTAGTATCAGAATTCCTGATGTTCTCCATGATCCTCATATTTCAGTCCCAGTGTCTTTTGCTTATTTCAACAAATCAGTTGCACCCTAAAGAAGCAAGCGTACCGCCATTGAGAAGACTTCTGCCAAGACTTGTACTTTTCTATAAAGTTTCTGCAGGGATGGAGATGTCCTATATCTTTGTCCTCCCATGTGGTAGCTATTAGTCACCTGTTGCTATTGGGTCCTTCCATTGTGACTAGAATAGTGCTTTATATTTTATTTGGCCCTGGCTGGGTGTAGCTCAGTGGACTGAGTGTGGGCCTGCGAACCAAACAGTTGCCGGTTCGATTCCCAGTCAGGGCACATGCCTGGGTTGCAGGCCAGGCCCCCAGTGAGGGGTAGGGAGTGCACGAAAGGCAATCACACATTGATGTTTCTCTCCCTCTCTTTCTCCTTCCCTTCCCCTCTCTCTAAAAATAAATAAATAAAATATTATATTTTATATGTATGTTATTATGTTTATATTACTTATATTATTATTCATAATTATTTCTCATGTTTATGTTCTCCTTCTATTGGGAGGAAAGAGATAACCTTTGCTGATGCAAACACTGTGTGAGATATAAAGGAGGGAAAGGGCCTCCTGGAAGAGGGCCCCACAGCCAGGGAGAGTGCGGTTGAAGGGGTGAGGAGATCTGCCTGGGGAGAGAGGAGAGACTTCTCCTTATCGGGCGCTAAAGGTTGAGGAGATCTCCAAGTGTGGGAATGTGGAAGGGCGCCCTGGGCAGAGGAGAGAGCACGGGAAAAGGGACAGCTGCGGAAAAGAGAATCCACCAGGCGAGCGGGTTAGGATGCAGTGACCTCAGGAAGAAGGAAGGCCCGCTAGGGAGTTCGGACTTCTAAAAATGGTATCACGTTGTTAGGATCAGCTGCAGAGTCAAGAGCATCCTCCACAATGGCTGGAGACATGGCCACTGTTCTTCGAAGGGCTGCATCGTTCTGTAGACATGGAATTTAAACACCACAGTTCAGGGGCAAGGCTTTAGAGTCCAAATGCAAAGCTGAAATTTCTGCTACTTAGGTAGGGCTCTCCTTGTTATGTCGTCACTTTACTACCACTCTTGTGTTTGGTGTTTCCTGCCGCTCTTGGAATACAGACGCCAGCGTCCTGGCACTAGACGGTATATTAGGGAGCAGCCTCCCATGAGCCACTGACAGCCCAGAAAATGAAACTGAGGTCCAGAGAGTCCGGCTGGCCGGCTCATAGCTGCTTAGCTTTCTAATGTACCACATGGCGTTCCTCTTGGTGCTGCAGCTTAATTGCTGGGCTAAAGAAAACTCAGACATATTTCCAATGCTTGCCTAAGGGTCAACAACTTGAAATACACCTGCCTTTAAAGAGCAAAAATAAACTTTGAAGTGAATTTTTCAGCACAACATAAATGTCCTAAACATTGATGTTCTTATGCCAGTCTTTAGATTTGAGGCTCTCTGTTAACTACATGCCAGGTATCTGTTTTGCTTTTAATGTTATACAGTCTTGATGTATTGATCAGGCTTTCAGCCACAGGGTATCTTGGCTAAATGGTCCTATGTTCCTAGCAAACAGGGAATGACTATGTGAGCAGTGAGAAAGCATCAAGGTTACATTTGTGTGCCATGCCTGTCTGTCTGTTTGTTTATTTATTTATTTTTGCCATTCTCTGGTTATGCTCCAAAGTCCCAACCATGCCTAAGATATAGGATGTGAGTCTTGCCCAAGAACAGTGTTAATGGTAGGCACACCGCGTAGGCTATATATGAGCATAGGCCCCCCAAAATTTGACTAACTGTGATGTGGGACAGATCACCCAGACTTCACTGAGTCTCGCTGTCCCCATTTGTAGAATTGGAGCTTAATCCCACCTTCATCAGGTTGTCATTAGTGTGAGATGATCGGTGTGTAAAACTATTAGCGTCGTATCTGTCACATGGGAGGGTAACGGTTTAATAGTTTAATAAATGGTAACTAGCACTGTTGTTTTGTCATATTTTCATGTCAAAACTAAAATTAAAAAAAATAACTATGTGAAAGTCAACCTGGCATCATTAGTCCCTAGGGAAATGAAAATTAAAACCACTGTGAGGTGCAATGTAAGGCGTGAGTGCCTACCAGGAAAGAGACTAGCCGTACTGAGTGTTGGAGAGGATGTGGAGCAATGGAAATGTAAAGTGGTGCTTCTACTCTGGAGAAAAGTTTGGCAGCTTTTTAAAAAGCTAAATATATACTGCCCTGGCTGGGTACCTCAGTCGGTTAGAACATTGTCCCAATGCACCAAGGTCGTGGGTTCAATCTCCAGCCAGCGCACAGACAAGAATCAACCAGTGAATGCATAAGTAAGTGGAACAGCAAATCAGTGTTTCACTTTCTCTCCCTCTCCCTCTCTCTCTCTTGCCCCGCCTACCTCAAATCAATAAATACAAAATTACTGACCAGTTAAATACGTACCTAACTGTGACCCAGCCAGTTCACTCCTAGGTGTTTACCCAAGAGAAATGAAGGCATATTCACATGCAAAGACCTGTACAGGAATGTTCATGGAAGCTTCCTTGGTAACAGCCAAAAAACTGTACGTCACCCAAATGACCATCAACAGGTGAATGGGTAAAGAATATGACATGTCCATACAATGGAATACTACTCAGCAATAAAAAAGGAATGAATTCTTGATAAACCCAGCAACACAAATCAATCTCAAAATGATTATACTGAGTGGAAAAAGTCAGACAGAAAAAGAGTATGTGCTATTTGATTTCGTTTATATAAAAGTCTAGAAAATGCAAAACAGTACATTATGACAGAGGCAGGTAAGTGGTTGCCTGGAGAGGGGAGAAGGGAGAGTGGTATGGGAAACTTTTGGGATGATGGCATGTTCGCTGTCTCAATTGTAGTAATGTTTTCACAGCTGCATACTGATGCAAAAACTCATCAAATTAAACAATTAAAATATGTGCAATATTGTACATCAATTATAGCTCAATAAAGTTTATAAATTAATGTCCGTTACAAGGAAAGACAAATAGCATACTTATAAACTGGTGTTTATCTACAAGGTGATGGGCTAGCTTCAGGTGCTACCACAGTAGATGGAATTGGACTCTAATTTTAAACGTTCGCTGTGTCACCTAGGGCAAATTACTTAACCTCTCTGAGATCTAGTTTTCTGTATGAAAGCAGGGGTGATGAACCTACATCGTACCATTGCTGTGGTATATAAAGCTCTTAGAGTCCAGCGTATGTGGTTGCCTCAAACGGCTCTCTGTAATGGTAGGATTATTTATTGCTTTCATGTATGGAGGGTACTTCCATAGTCAAACCGGTAGCAAACAGGTAAAAATCCTCATGAATCAGGCTGAGTGAAAACTGAAATTCTTGGTACTTCCTTGGGGCATAGACGTGAGTGCTTCCAACTTGCTCTGAAACAGCTTGTTCCCTGGGGTGAGGAAGTATGCTTTAATTTCACAGATACCAGTTCCATTCAGTAAACATTCTTCAAGGCATTAGGAGGACTTCCCAAAGGAAGTGACTGGTCATAGCATCTTAGAAGCAGATGAAACAGGAACAGCTTCTCATCCAACACTGTCCTTTGGCAGGAATGAAAGTTGAGGCTAAGGAAGAAGAAGGTGCCTCAGTCAAGGTTACTACATAGTGGCGGATCAGGAGTGATCCAGGTCTCCCGGCCACCCAGCTAGCATGCTTTCCCGTGCACTAGGTGGCCTCTCCTTCTAAGCCAGGCTGCATTTCACAGCTAGAACAGTGGCAAGGTCAGCTGAGGCCAAGTCTAAATCATCAGAATTAATAGATTCTGAATGAATGAGGTTTTCTGCCCTAGTCTTAGATTCAAGGGACACAGGAGGCAGCGGGCCAGGGTTTTAGCATTCTTCGTCCATGACCCAAGCAGGACTCTTTGGTTGGGTTCCATCTCTCTGCTCAGCCCCTTTGTCTCTGCCGCATGTTTCAGAACCGTTTATGTAAGATTGCTTTGGGAATGTCTGTATAAAAAAAAAATCAAAAAGCCAGTTGTGTTTTTATTGCTTTGGCTATAACATGTAGGGCTAAAAGAATTACATCTGTTTCCAGTAGCAAGCAGCTCAGAAACGCATATTCTAGGAGGCCCAATTCCAGCAGATTGACACCAGAACCTTTAGACAGAGTGTGGCTACCCCCCCATGCATTCAGTTCTCGGCGTCTCTTACTACTGAACATAGATAGTAATAAGGAATGTTCAGGTGATGTCTTTACAGCCTTTCTTCCTCTGGATCCTTGGACTAACCCTGTGTGATTGGTTGTCAGGATTATTATATTCCTGGGTGAATATAATAATCGAGGAAAGTGAGACTCACAGCTAAGTTCAGTGGCTTCTCAAGACCACCAGCTCCTGGGTAGCAGGGCTGGGACTCAAGTCTTGCAGTGCAGAATCTCAGCTCTTTACTGTTCCAGGCCAGCTGTTCTGGGCTTTGAACTCAAAGGAAGTGCCTTCCAGTGTGTGCGTGTGTGCATGTGCACATGTACGCGTGTGTGCATGTTTCTGTGTGTGTGTATGTATGTGCATGTATGTGGTTGGAGTACAGGACAGGGCCAAGGGATTTTTTGTTTGTTTTTGCCACGGAGGGCAAAGTCAAGTTGAATTTTGAAATATGGGGATCAATAATACCTATATATCTTGTGTTTCTGATGTTCTCTTTTTTAGTTCTCTGTAGGGTACATAAATAAGGTCTATATAGAAACACAAGGAATTGATTTTTTTCTCAACATATTTGCCATATAAGTGTTATCTCTCTATGTATGCATACATGTCAATATAAATTTTCTCCAGTTTTTTCATACATGCCTCTTCTAAAAATATGTTCTATATAACCATGATCCAATATTTATCCCTAAGAAAAGTAATAGTAATTTACAATTGTTATCTAATGTCCTCACCATATTCAGAGTTCCCTAATTGTCCAAAAATATTTTCATGGTTGTTTTTTTTTTTCCTTCTCAACTGGGATCCAAACAAAATTTATGCATTACGATTGGTTGGCATGTTGAACCAACATTCTTAATAAGCAGTCTTTAGAGTGAAAAGGGCCTCGCCAGCTGAGGCAGCTGTTAGGGGCTGGCCTTGAAGACCTCACGGGAGCATTTGTGCCTTCCCGCTGATGTTCACGGACCAATCAGCGGGAAGAGCTGGAGTCACTGTGTCAGGATGGAAAGTCTCAGCGAGGGGGAGAAAGCCGAGTGATCTAACTGCTGGCCAGAAAGTCTGTGGATTCCAAGGCAGCTGAAACCAGAGTGAACTGAAACCATGGAAGTTACAGGAAGCAGAGAGTTGCCAGAGGAGTGGTAAACACCCTGCAGTGTGAGCCAATGGCTGCAGGCCTTGGAAACAGGGGACAATGACCGGTTTGGGAACCCTGTGTAAAATAGCAAATCTGGAACACCAGGGCCAGATTGTGGGTTTTTACTCTGCCCTTCCCTTCCTTTTCTTTCCCTTCCCTTCTCCTTTCCCTTCTCATTGCCATTTTATTTTTATTATATCCCTTTTAGAATGAGCATGTCCCTCGGATATCCAGAGATTTTATTTTTTATGTGGTGTAGACAGATTAGATGGTTCTGAATTATTGTAACATCAAGACACAGTGTAACGAATACTTCACCAAGGGGCCCACCACTGATGCCTCTAGCACTACACCGTCACCTTTGCTACCTAGTGATGCTTACCCATCTCCCCATCTCTTCTGGATGACTGTTGCCTAGAGCTGTATCCTTCGTGCTGATACAGTGCCTGGCTGTGGTGCAGAGAAGGTGCTCATGGCCTAGAAGAGATGATCCAGAGTTATAAGTGCTATGACCAGGCAGGACATTATGGGAACACACAGGAGAAGAATGAATGAATGAAGGGGGTACATGTATGCAAATATAATAATTAGGTATGTTTTCCAAGAGATTAGTATGAGGAAGTTATTGGGAGATGTGATGAGTATGTATTTATTTGAAAAGTGCTTACAAGGGACTTATGAAACTGCTATTTTAAGTCCTTTATAAATATCCCATTTCATTTTCTTAAAACCCTACAAGGTAAGGACTGTTATTTTTCCTAGGTTGCGTTTGAGAAAACTGAAGCATGGCAAGGTTAGGTGACTTGTCCAAGGTCATGTAGGGAGTATGCAGCAGAGCCAGGGCTTGGCCCCGGGTAATCTGGCTGAAGAGTCCACTCTCAGCTACCTCACTATGTGTGGAGTGAGGTGTTCCAAGGTCAGGGAAGTCACTCCAGTAACCCAAACCTGTTTACCGTGGATGGCATTGTGGATGCCCTGAGTGACCAGGTGGCAGAGGGGGCCGGTTGCCTAGCTTGGCCCTCTTGAAGGAACCAGGTGTCTTCGCCACCCCTGGTACCTGACGCCTCACACCCCATCGGGTGCCCTTGCAGGGCAGGATTTCGAAGTGCGTGGATACTTTTTTAGACTGCTCTTGGACTTTACTGACTGGCTGCACTGCTAATAGAGTTGGGAAGGCTCTGTCCTTTCAGGGTGTTCAGGAGGGCTCCAGAGCTGTCACAGTGCCCGTGCCCATCCAGCTGTTCCTCCTCATAACCCGGCCTGGTCAATGATGGCTGGCAGGAAGGCGGAGCCAGAGGAAGGAGCTCTGTTACCATGATGGGGCCAAACAGGAGTTGCTGCTCTTCAGGGCTCCCTGCACCTCTGTAGTCACTGGCTGCCACTGTCATGGAAGGCCTTCGAAGATGAGCGTTTGCTGGTGTTTAATGATGCTGTTCATTGGTTTGAGTTGCTGCAAATGCTTGTCTGTATGCGCTGAGGGAGTTGAAACGGGACCCCCCAGAGGAGTAGCCTTCCCGAGTTAGAAGGGAGCTAAAACAGCTTCTAATCAACACCTGTTGAAGCTTTGATCACTTCAATCAGACAGATCTTTCCTGAGCTCCTAACAGTGGCTGGAGATGAGATGGAAAAACAAAACAAAACTCAGGGAGCTCCCGATGAAGTGGATGTTCTTTCTCCTTTCCTGCCTTCGCGAAACAAAAACCTGGGAGGCGGAAGGGGCTGCTACCGGCCGGCGCTGGGAAAGCAACAGCAAGGAGTAAGGGGCGGGGAGGAGGAGCGGGAGGCTGCAGGAAGCGGGCCTAGGAAGGACCGCTGTCTTCCGAGGACAGATAGGGCTATGGCTCAGACACACCTAGATTTGATTCTTGACTCTGTGACCTATTCCCTCTGTGATGGAGGAAACATTGCTTAGCCTCTCTAAGTCTCAATTTCCTTAACTCTAAAATGGGCTGATAATAACTACGTCAGTGGGTTTGCCTAGGACAGTGCCCAGGGCATAATTTTCATTAAACAAAAGCAAGAGAAGGGCCATTAGCACAGGCAAATATATTGCAGCAAACCTCAGCAGGCCTTCAGGGCATTATTCACAGCCTCGTGGTCTCTGAAATTCACTGGGAGCCTACCGAAGGGGGTGTGGCCTGGACAGCACAGCGGCTCGGGAGTCAGGCAGGGTCTGCGACGTACTAGCACTAAGGGTTCAAGCAGCCACCTGTTCTCTCTGAGCCTCATTTTCCCTCTCTGTGAAATGGCCAAGTAGCCTATATGGAAGGGTTGGGACCTGCCTGGAAGTGTTTAATACATGGAAGGAAGGAGTAATAGACAATACAGAATACGGCTGCTGGCTGTGCAATGCAGTGACCCCACCTGTGTGTGTGTGTGTGTGTGTGTGTGTGTGTGTGTGTGTAAAGGGTCAGGGATGATTAGCAATGGGGGAGGGGACGGAGGCAGGCTGAAAGAATCCCCCTCTCTACAGAGCGTGGGACTTCTTATGGAGGGTGACAGAGAAGGTAAGAGGAAGAAACAGGGAAGGAAATGAACTCAAACTTGTTAAGTACATGCCATGTCCCATCCACTTTATATCTCTAAGCTCACAGCCTTCGCTGTTAACCCATTAGGCAGGCAATACTATTTCTAGTTTTAAGATGGTTTCATGAAGGATCAGAGAAGGCAAATATTTTGCCCAAAGCCACACAGCTCTCTGAATTTCAAAACTCTTTGCATTAAACCCCTTTGCAGATATGTGTTGGGACAGGACCATATTTGGGGAAAGAAAGGGAGTTGATATCAAGAGGTGAGAGTATGACTTACCTACCAACTTATCTCCTCATTGGTTGTGGATTGCTTCCAGGTGTTTCCACCCTGCCCCATGCGTGAGTCCCCATTGCCAGAGGGAACTCCCCGGCAGAAACATGCAAGTACCTGACTTGACGTGTGGAGACTGTCCACGGAAGCTGCAGGCGGGTTGAGGGGATGCGCAGTGTCTGCTGCAGATGGTGAGGTCAGAGACACAGCATTTGAGCCGGGACCTGAATGACAGGGACGGCTGTGAAGGAGCCCGGAAAGGTTAAAGCTAGAATGGTTCCTGGGGAGCCATTCTTCTGCCCTCCTTTGTAGAAGCTCCATGAATGAAATCTCATCAACCAAGGCCCCAAAGATGCAAATGTAAATTGCTAGCCCGAGCTGGTTACTCTGACCTCCCCCATCCCTCTGTGATCCCTCTTTGCTGGGTCACAGCAATACGCCTCACTCTTCTTTAACCAATAATCTTTACAGATGGCCTTAGAAATCCATCTCTCATCAGACGATTTAAGCTCTACTCCATCGCATCAGGACCCACCTTTTAATGTTTCAAGTACTCGCAAACAGCTAGAAAACGTGCCCCACCACTCTACCACAGCCCACGGTCAATTTCCAGCCCTTAATATATTCTTCCAGCCCTTAATATATTCTGCTTTTTCTGGAAGAGAAGCTCATAACAGGATTTGTCTTTGAGGCTTCTTTTAAAAGCAACAGCAACAAACAACACATACATACACATGCACGAAATATCCCCCACAGACAGCACTTCATCAGTCAGGCAGAGGAAGATAAAAAGGACTGCTTAATACTTGCCATTTATTCCATTTGACAGCACAGTGCTTTACAAAGCCGTGCAATTATATTGTTATTTTATAATTATTAATTTTGCAGCGAGCCCCCCCAAAAGCCCGGATGCCCTCACACACTTCTGGTTTTGCCTGCGAGCCGTCCGGGAGATCTTTTGCCTGACACGAAGCTGCCACCACATCGTATGCTGGGTGCTGCGAAAAGCGGCCTCCTCAACCCGCTGGCATGGGGCTTTGATGGGGTCCCACCACGCGGATCTTCCTTTTTTATCGGCCTCACAGTTCTAACATCTTTGTGCATAGAAAAGACAAATACGACTATTTGGGATGTGATATCACCATTGCCCACGATGCAGTGTTGTTTCTTTCTCTTTCTGTAGGGCTTTCAGTGAAAAACGGCGAGTGCGTTCTCTCTTGAGAGCCATTTATTAATGATATTAATAGGGATTACTAATATTAATTTAGGATTCATAATATTAACAATAAACAAATATAAATACTATTAATAGGTGTTAATAAATTAATATTAAGTTGTTGAATACCTACTCCATACCAGGTATCTGGCAGGTTATACACATAAATTCATTTAAGGTAATCCTTAAAATGACCTTACCTCATAGCGATGGTCTTCTTTGTAGATGAGGAACTCAGCCTCTGTGTCTTGCCCAAGGTCACACACACACATGGCAAATGGAAAAATCAAGTTTCTGACCCAAGTCTGTCTAATTCTAAATCGCTTGATCCCCAAACTGGATGATTCTCAAAGTGTGAGCTCAGGAATCGCAGCATCAGTGTCACCAGAGACCTCGTTGGAAATGCAGACCCTCAGGCTGTCCCCAGTCCTGGGGAATGGGGAGCTCGGGCAGGTTTTAATAGCCCAACAGGTGATTCTGGGGTTTTCCAAAGTTTGGAGAATGCCATCATCACCCATTTGTTAACTTATAAATGGTTAAACTAGACGTTAAACTTTGGAGGAGCTTTCAAATTTCTCCTGCTCTTTGCAATTGAAATGAAGAAAATTCCAGCATACATTTAGTTATTTTCCCTCTAGTGAGTATGTCTTTCAAATTTGGAAAGGTAAACTTTCAGTCCACTATCTGGATTTGTATCTGAGTCAGCTCATTTACTGCATGATCTTGGGAAAATTATTTAACCTCTGTAAGTGTCCCTTTCCAAGTCTGTATATTACAGAAAATAGTAATTTTTTTACAGGATTCTTGTGAGGATTAAATGAGCCAGTGTCTGCAAAAGTGTTGAGCACAATGCCAAGTGTATCTAAGGGTCCAATAAATATTAGTAGTTGTAAATAACTATATGATTGTTTTTAGATGTTAACTATTATTAGTTTGTAGTACCTAAACTGTGTAACACTCTTAAAATTGTATCCTTTACTAAAGAGTTCATCATAAGTTTTATAAAACACATTTCCATAACTGATTTGAGAGATATTTTTAAACCTGCCATTTTTATGATGTTTGAATCTTAGCAGTAAATATAGTTATCAGAGTAACTGTCTAGAAGAGACGTTCAGTGCTCCCATAAAAAATAATTTGTGGAAATATGACACACAGGACATGCTCATATATGTTTCTGGCCTAATGAATTCAGTGAATTGATCACTCTACAAATGCCACTTCTAGTCCCAACACTGCCCACGCACGCCGTTGGGTCGGGATGGGGGCCCGTTGCTGTCTCTTGTTCTCCGCTGTAGGCCCAGCACACAGCACAGGGTCTGGCACTGAAGTCGGTGGTCAATAATTACTTGCCGACTGAATTTTTCAAGAAACGCTTATATCTTTAATCTCTTCTACCAGAATATGTTTCGAGATGTTACAAGCAACGATCCAAGTAAAAGTATATTTTTCTCCCTGTATACTCCACTGCCCTATATATATATATATACACATACATATATATATATATATATATTTTTTTTTTAATAAGGTTTTCAAAGAGTGATGAAATAAGACTTAGGAACCAGGAGACCTGGCTTTTTGGTTCTGCTTTGCTGCCAGGCTTGGATGTGACAAAGGCCTGTCACTTAACTTTCAGCCTCTTTTGTGTGTGTAAGTGGAGAAGGTTGGACTAGATCCGTGTTTTCTACTGGGGACTGGTACCAAAGAGTTGTAAGTGTGTTACCTCAGCAGGGTGTTAAATAACATTCAGTCACATGACGGGGGAAGTACTGTTTCCGTTTCTCTCCAATCTCTGTGACTCGGTGGAGGAGAGAGCCTGGAAGATACTTAATGCCTTGGCGGCACTTGCTGCTCTCCCGTTTAAACAAGGCCTGAGTCTGGATGAGGAGGCAGCAGTGTTTGCCCTAGTTTGTTTTCAGCGTTTATATTTTAAATGTTTTCTTCTATCCAGGAAGAAATGGTGTTTTTTAACTTACCATATTGAAATACATTTTCCCTTTTTGAATAAATCGATTCCAGAAACAAAAGTGGATTTCGAAAAATTAGATTAATAGCAGTGCAGGCAGGCCGCTTGGAGGTGTGGCAGAATCTGAAAGAGAAGCAGGAAGTTCGGAGGTTGGATGAATTTCCACAGGCCTCTGGCTCCACCAGCCAGGAGTCAGTGTAGTGAGGGAGGGAACCTTCTCCCTGGTCGAGACTGCAGGTCTGTGTGGTCAGACCAGGAAGAGGTGGGCCGCATCACCCCTGGCCAAGTCTTTTAAGAGCAGAGCACCGGAGTCAGCCTCCACTCAGTCCTGGATATGCCAGTTTTAGCTCTAGGGTGGAGCCAAGGGTTGTGAATTTTCAGAAACCTCCACAGATGATGCCCTTGTGCAGCCAGGGCTTCAGAGAAGTACCTGAAGTCCAGGGTACATCTGGAACCCCAAAATCCTTGGGAACGAACCAGAAATTCAGAGGAGGCCAATAGACAAAAACGTTCACTGCAGCATTATATGCACAATAAGTGGACCTAACTCACCTGTTCAACATTAAGATAAAAGTTAGTATATCCCTGGGGCAGAATATACATAGCTGTTCAAAATCATATGTATGGGGACTTGTAGAAATGTGGGAAAATGTTTATGGTACAATGTAAGGGGAAAAAAATAGTATACCCAATTGCTTCTCTAGCTTTATTTCAATTATATAAAAGACATAGAAACAGTTAGGAGTGAATATGTTAGCTTTTTAATTATGGTTATTTCTGTCTAATGTGATTCTTAGTCTTTAAAAATATTTGTCTGTATTTTGAGACTTTCTCCACAATTGGAAACATTGAACCTGCTCTCCTACCAACCCTTGTCCCCTTTGCAAATCACAGGCATCAGTCAGATGGACTTGGTTAAAATCCTACCCCTGTCATTAATAATGCATGACCTTGGACAGGTCCTTAACCACCATGTAAGTGTCAGTCTCTTCACCTGAAAAATGGAGTTTCTTTCTCATAGGTGGTCGTGAGCATTAAATGAGATGATGCATACGAGACATTTTGGGGGTGCCTGGCTCAAAAACAAGTACCTGCCGCTGTGTAATAATAGCCATATCATAACAATGCTCTCTTTGTCTTCGTTGTTCTTATAATTATTATCAAATCTGGTGAATTTGGAAGGTGTGACGTGTTACAGAACTAAAGAATCAAGCTATAAAAATATAATTCCGAAGGCTGTCCCCTCTGCCCATTGTATAAACATACACACAAGCACACGCTTAGCCGTGAACAAAAGCACGTGCACACACACACCCCTCTGGTGCTGGGCACTCACTGTGTGAAAACTGTCCCTGTCCGCAGGGAGCTAGCTTCAGCTAACGATCACTGCTGCGGCACGGTCTGCCTGAGAAACTCCGCTCGGCACACCCAGCCTTCCTCCCCCAATCTTTTCAAAAATTGAGGTAAAATTCATAGAACATAAAATTCGCCATTAACCATTCTAAAGTGTGCAATTCAGTAGCGTTTCATACATTCACAATGACGATCACGTCTATTTAGTTCCAAGGAAGTTCCATCACCCTGAAAGGAAACCCTCTTCTCATTAAGCAGTCACTCCCCATGCCCCCTTCCCCAGCCCTTGGCAGCCGCTAGGTTCCTTTCTGCCTCTGCAGCTTTGCTTTTCATTTTCACTGGACCCGTGTGTCCAGTTTCAGCCTTGTGTTCTCTTCGTTGGTGCCCACTGGGCTTTTCTCTTTGCCTGTTGGTTAATGATCCCCTGAGAAATTAATGAGTGGACTCAACCTCCGCTTCCATGAAACGATTGACTTCATTGAAAATGCAGCTTTTTTTTTTTCCTCACAAAGTATTTGGGGCTTTTTGGGGCTTAATCATAATGTCAGGTGCTTTAGTCCACATGGGGGCCCTTCGCAGGGGCTTCCCCTCACAGCGGTCATTTCCTCTAAGGTCAGGTCCTTGTGGGTCTTGTTAGTGCTAAGCTGGGAGCTGGGGATGGAGAACACTTGGCTCTCCAGCTGGTCAAGCGCCTCCTTGGGACTGCCCTGCTGTCCGGGAACTGAACCTGGGTTCAGATTCCAACTCAGCAACTCTCTGGGCATGGGATCTTGGTCAAGCTACTGCATTCCCTGAACCTTGTTTCTACATCTCTGAAGGAGTGAGTACTGTGAGTTTTTTAGTGGATTGCATGAGATAAGGGCTGCCAGAGACTCCCAGGGATCTATTACCACATACTTCGCTTTGCTTCCTTGGAAGCAGAGGCGAATATTAGAAAGATTACCCAAGCATCTCGAATCAGATGACCTGGGTTTTACCTTTCAGTCCTGCCACTTACCAATCAAGGGCCTGTGGGAAACAGTGGAGACAAGGGTTAGGAGGTGGGGGCAGACTCCCTTCAAACTAGGCTCTTCCACTTTGAGCCCTGTGAGTGGAGCAAATTCCCACTTGCAAGTGGGACCCAGAGGTTGTGTGTAACCGCTCACAACCTCACCTACAAGATGGGAGTAGCAGAGCCTCCTTCGCAGGGCTGTTGGGGGCATAAAATGTGATCGTGCGTATGAAGTGCTGAACGTAGTTTCTGGCATGTGTGTTCCTGGGCATGTGTTACTTTTCCCCGCAGGTCACAGACTCAGATGTCTCAGTGGACCAGCCTCATGAGTTCACAGCCAGGAATGGCTAGTGGGTAGGGGAAGACAGTGGGTGTGAGGAGAGTGGTTAGTTGGGAGAGGCTGCTGTCTTGAGCACGAGCAATTACAAGGCAGTGGAACGGTCTTGCAGTGAAGTTTTGTTTTTTATTTACAGTCCAGCTGGCAACAACAATGGAAGAGGGGGCTCGAATTTAAATTTAGGTGTCCCCCTTTTTGGCCCCTTTCTTTAGGGAAAGCCTCAGTTTCTTCATGTGCAAAATGGAGATATCAGTGCCTTCTCTGGCCAACCTCACAGAGTAACTGTGAGGAACAAATGAGATTTAATAAATGTACCTGAAAGCATTTTGTAAACTGTAAAGTGCTATGTAAATGTAACTGATTATTATTTTACTTGAAATTGTTTTGTTGGTATCTGATCCAAAACAGTGCTAGTCTTCCCATGTGGTCAAGGTGACGATGGCCTTTTGTATGATGATTGTACGTGGGAGAATCACAGCGTAGTGGGTCTTTTGCTTTATCCAAGTGGTCTCTGAGCTGGAAAAGATGGAGAATTCCTTCACTAAAAGGCCATATCTTTTGAGTCTATTGACAGCATGTCATGTGCAACTCAAAATTGCCTTCGTGAATGCAGATAGATTGCATCTATTAGTTTCTTCTTGTCATCATGACCTGTCAGAAGGGAAAATTAAATGTGCCTACAAATATTTCAATATTTATGCTGTGTGCAAGTTTAATATTCATCTGGAGTGCAGAGTGCAGAGAGAAGAAATCCACATTCTTTACTTTGGGCTAAACACATGCTCAGTTCAGCAAGAAATCTTTGAGCACTTACTGTAAGCTAGCAAGTGCAGGATGTGCTATAGGGTTTAGGACTTAAGACACCAAATTATAATATGAACAGCTTCACATTTGCAAATTACTTCAGAGGCCTTGGAGAATCTGAAGTCATTCCTGTGCAGATGATGAAATCTGCCCAGAGGTTGGGAAGAGGGAAGCAGGTGGATTGGATGGCGGCAGATGACAGCAGAGGTGTTTGCAGTGAGTCCGGAGAGAGAAGAGTAGGAGGGGGGTCCCTCAGAGGTCAGAAACCCACACCTGCCTGCTGGGATGTGGGCGTGCACTTGCAGGTGGGACCAAGAGACAGAAATCAGTAGCTCAGAGTCATAAGAACTAAAAGGTGTTTAGTCTTTGCATGGGGAAACATACAGAAGAAAATGACTCTTAGCAAGGGAATTTTTATTTCCAGCGATGAAAACATGGATTTAACAAGTATATTGTTATATCTGCGAAGGGGAGAGCTTTACTCAAGGGATGGATGGTAAATGAAAATAATTTGTAAAGCATTGTTAATTTAAAAGTGTGTTGATAATTTGTGTCACTGATATGCAAATTTTGGACTGTGCTGTCATTGTCTCTTTCTTTATGTCAATGTAAAAATATGATTTCATAAGTTCACTCGTGACTTCATCCCCCTAACCCTATTTTTTCCCCAGTAAGGTCCTAAATTCCTCAAGCCTGACTTCTCCTGCCCCAGGGGTTTTCAGAAACCTAACCCCCATGGTTGGCGAGGGACTGCTGTGTGGAAATGGTAACTGCCCTCAAGGAGCTTACAATCTAGCTGGGGGTAAACGACTTGCACATGAACGCAACTAGACTGTGAGCTTCTAGAGGGCAGGGACCTTACCCTAGTCATCTCTCTTCTCACCCTGCACACCCTCCCTGAGCGATCTCATCCATCCCATGGCGTCAACCACCACCTGTGTGCCGAGGAGCCTCTAGGCCTGGACTGTCCTCAGTGCCACACCCTGCCGTCCAGCTACCCACAGACGTGGGACACGGGATGCTCTGCAGGCACTGCTGACTCAACCTGCTCAACGAACCCAGCTTGTCGTCTCTCTTCTGGGCCAACCCTGGCTCCTGGGCTCTGGGGCTTTGTCCCTCAAATCAGAAATCCCAGGGTCGCTCTTACGGAATGAGCTTGATGGAAAAATGCTTATGTTTCAATGTTAAGTGAAAAGGGAACCTATGAAATTGTATGGAGCTAATGAGTTCATTTATGTTAAAAACATGGATTGCAAGATAGAGAATGGATCAGTGGTTGCTTCTAGTGGTGAGAAATGGGCAATGTTTTCTTTTTCTGCCACTGTTGTGCTTTCTAAATCTCCTGCGATAAATAATGTATTATTTTTATAACCAGCAAACTTATCTAATGAAAATGGTTCAAAGGTCTCAATTTGAGTGTCACCGTCTCTGGGAAATATCCTAATTATTTTTTTTCCACTTGGAGCCTGAGACTTTGGTGGCAGCAGCCTCAGCATTTGTATCGTACTTAGCCCACTGTGTTCTTTATAAGCCTGCTGCCTCCTAGACTGTGAGCTCCTTGAGGGCAGAAACCCGGATTAGTCGTCCTGTGTTCCCAGTGCTCAGCATAAGGCCGACACAAGTAACCACTCAATACATGTTTGGTTTTTAAAAGAAAAAGAGGGAGGTCAGGGGAAAGGAGGATGAAAAGCGGAAGGGCATTAGGATTCTAATAAAACATTTTTTAATCTCCTGTATACCATTTATTCTTGTCCTGCTCTAAGATCCGTTGTTTATTGGTTTTTAATCGACGGAACCAATGCATTTTTAAATCAGTGATTCAAGTTTTTCTTATTTTTATTAATCAAAGGCCATATAAATGCCCATCGGAGCTCCTCTAGGGTGGAGTCTGGCACATGTGAGCTGCTGTCCCAAGTCTGACTTGGGCCGAGTGCCCCCTGCCGGACACACAGGGCGCGACACTCAGGACTGTCGAGTTGTGGAGTCGGGTGTATTTTCTGGAGCATCCCTTTAAGTGGAACCATGGCAAACTGTAGTGCCTATAGAAGGGAAAGGGCAGAGGAACAGCTACAACAGGAGAAACGACAATAGCCAACTACTATTGTGTGTTTACTCTGTGCCAGGCGCTTTGCTAAGCATCCACATGTATTGTCCCCCTCAACCCTCAGAACAGCCCTGCGAGGTGTGTACTGTTATTATCCCCATTTTGTAGGTGAGGAAACTGAGGCTTAATGACAAACTACACACGGGAACTGGAATTTGAACCGTGGTCCGCAGATTGCAGAGCGTGAATCGAACAGCGTTTTCCTCTTCTGAAGTTATAGGGAAAGTGCTGGGAGGAGAGGGTGAGAAGGGTGCTTGGCAAAGCAGGGGAGCAGCGCCTGGACGTGCAGATCCCTGTTTGGTGAGGTTCCAGAGGAGCAGCACTCAGCCTGGAATAGCCAAGCCCGTCACGAAGCCTAAGACACACTGAGGGTGTAGGCAGTTGGCGCCATGTGTGTGCGGTGTTCTGGGAGTTCTTCAAAGGATCTGTGTGGTTTTAAACATCGATTAAGAAAGCAAAGCATGGACCGGAGAAGGGCTGTAGTGGCTAGAGCCTGGCTTCACGTTGGCAAGGATTTAACCGTTAGGTACCACCTAGTGGAGAGGACTGTGGTCTCGTTGCTAAAGCATATCTGAGAACTCCGAGAAATGATCGGGCTGGGGGGCGTTCGTGTGCACATGTGTGTGTCCCTGGGTGTTTAGAACAAACCGATGACCGAATCAATCAACAAATATTTATTCAAGTAGAGACCTGACAGCTCTTTAGTTTGTCAGGGTTGTTTAAAAAAGGATTTCTGCCTTGGGTGGGAGTTTGGGCTAATGAGATAATAATAATTACCATTTATTGAGTGCTGGCTGTGTGTCAGGGAACTCTGCCGGGCACTCTGTGTACACCAGGCCACTTAATCCTCACAACCGCCATGGCAAGGAAGGTTTACAACCCACTCTCTACAGAGCAAGAAGCTCAGAGAGTTTGAATGTCTTGTCTAAGGTCAGAGTAGCTTAATCTGTATAAGCAGAGAAGCCAAACTTGACACCGTTTCCAAAAGTCCACATTTTCTTTCTGTTTCCTTCTTTTTCGTAATGTTCAATGTGTGTGTTTCCACGAGAAGTCAGATCCATTAAATCATCCAGTTAATAAAAGTTACTCAAGTGGAGACTTGGGGCCGGCTAGTCAGCCAGGTTATTCTGTAAGGAAGCCTGGCGCTGGGTAACATGTTAAACTAGGTCACACCCAAGATCTCTTCTAGCTTTAAGTTCTCCTTTAACATTCAAAGAATCAAAGTGTTTAATCATTCTGACAAAGCAGAAAACATCGCCCTCCCACCCACCAGTCCCTCCTCCTTGGCCATAGTTGCAGAGATCATGATTTTTCTCTGTCGATTGAACAGATGAACCCTTGTCCGTAAGTCATTTCCAGTGAGAAGAAAGTAACCATGTGAATATGGGACACCGCTACTCATTTCAGCCCATTCTCCTTCCCTGGGGAAGAATTTGGGACCAATAGACTCCTGCTCACTGACATAATCGGAACTGAGGCGCCCCATGCATTGGTGGGACTTCAGAAGCTTGCTAGCAAATCACCGCAAGACAGGGCAAAGAAATGCTGGGGTCCTTTGCGTGGTGAGCTTTGGGGCCGCGCTCGCACGTCAGGGTGTGAAAAGCCAGGCAGGGCAGTTGCAGTGCCGTCCCACAGGTGGTAAGTCCCGCCCCCTCCTGCAGAAGGAGGGGGCCGGGCTTGCGAGGCTCACGTGGCTCCCGTGAGGCTCCTTCCTCCTCCCCGAATTTCCGCCCTTCCCTTCTCACACCATCCCGCTCAGACTCCTGTGACTTTGTCATGCTGTTCCCTCTCCTTGGAATGCCTTCTCTTTGTCCCCTTGGTCAAATCTTACTTGTTCCCCAGGACTCAGTTCCAGCACCCCTCATTGGCAGCTCCTTTTCTTTCTGTCCCAGGCCTGCTTGTCCCAGTCTCTGCTGTGGGCCTCCCTCGGTTCTAGAACCTTACACACTGTGGCCCTTAGTTTTGTCAGTGTCTGTCTGTTGTCTTCCATCACAGGGCCAGGTACTCAACTATGTCTGTTAAATACAGCTGAATAATTCTGTCGTCATCCCTGAGCATGTTCTATTATCCAAGGTTGTGTCTTACTGGGTCCCTATTATCGAGTACCATTACCTGGGCAGAAATGGAAGTAAGCCTTTACATCTGTGCAGCAGTTTATGGCTTACCATGCGTGTTTAGGTACCTGTCCCCACTCACTCCCCTTGACACAGAGAGGTGGCAAGGTGAACATTGCTGACTTTCGAAAGCACCTAATCCAATTCTCAGTCCAGGTGAGACACCCCCACTCCAACCGTCTGCTGCTCCTGAAAAATCAAACCTGTGCATATTAAATTCTATGTTGACCCCATGGGACAGCTTGAGGGTCTGGGGTGTCCTTGGTTAAAGGACACATGTAGTGTGGTGCCATGAAACACGAGAACGAAAACCACAGGACTTGCAGAGTCCTTGGGCCACATTTTCGATTTTATACCTCCTGTCTGCACAGGACTCTTTAATAATTTTTCTTGCATGAGTTGGTGAAATGTAAATAAGCGTGCATATGTAAATTCATTAATTTAAAAAATAGTCTCTCTGAACTGTAATTTCTCTTCAGTAGGAATGATAACAATAATGCCTTCTGTGCAAGGTTGTCATGCAGATTTAATGAGAAACCACATATAAATGGACCTTGCGCGGTGGCATAGCGTTGGCATTTTTAAATGCTAGTTTTCTTTCTAAGTCTGCACCAGGCATCCTCCCGTTGACAGCATCTGTAGATTGATTTGTTGATTGCTTGCAAGCCCCAGAGGAAAGGAGGGGAAAAAAAAACACCCATATCTGCTCTCCCCACAAGTGCTGGACCATTCAGGTGCCAACCCTCCCTAAAAATTCTGAGACAAGTAGACCACCCGCCGTCAAAGTCCCTTGACCCCCAGAGCTGAATGGCCTCATCACTTCTACCTCCCTGGCTCCCAAAGCGGCCCAGCTGTCTGCTCCCCACCAACTTTTATGCTACATCTACTTACTGGATGTCCTTGCTTGCTGGTCATGAGTGACAGCTGCCTCTGGCCTGGAAAGGAATTATCCAGATGCCAAATATCTGAGAATAGCAATTAACTCCAGAAACAGCATCTGAAGAAGAAGCAGGATTGGAACATCTGTGCTGGCACCCAGTAGCCGTGTAGCACATGGCCAGGAGGGCAGAGAGGGCGGGCTTTGGGGTCACCCAGGCCTGGATCAGAACCCTGATTCTGCCCCTACCGCCTTTCAGCTTGTCCAGGTTACTCAGCTCCCTGCCTTTGTTTCTTCCTTTGCAGTATCGTGATGTTAATAACAAGAATACCTATATCCTCGGGCTATTTTGAGGATCAAATGAAATTGTGTATAAAAATTAATGATCATACTGCTTCGCACACAGCAGACAGCCATGAGTCTCATGTCCCCAGCCGTGGCTAACCGGATGGCCTGTGCCCTCACAGTTCCTGCTGTTCCCAGCACCTCTGCCCTTTGAGAATTTCCCCGTAACTCCTCAAGCCAAAGTCGCTGCCTCCCTTCTGTGTGCCCTATACAACTGCCTTCTGAATATAAAGTTCCTGCTGAAACTTCTGCGTCCTTGGCTTGGCTCTAAAGCACCTTGGTGCAGCACTCAGGAAGGACAAGGAAGGAAGGGAAGGCAGAGTCCCCTCCGGCAGTGAGGATGGTCCCTGGCAGGCAGAGAGTGGTTTTGCTCTGAGTGTGTCTTCCAGGGCTTCGGTGACTCTCCCAGTCACTCAGGCTTCTCTCCCTTCTCTCCCTCTGAGAGGTTAGATGGTCATGGAGAGTGAACCGGAGAGGGGAGAGGTGTTGGGAGACCCAGCAGCCGCCATGCCTGAAGGTCAGGGGGATCTCTGCGTCTAAATAGGCTGGGGACACACAAAAGGAGAGGTAGCAGATGCTCCCACTTGCCCACATGGCCATTGTGGCCCCGCCTGCCTCCCAATTAGGGCTACAGTTTGGCAGCCACTTCCTCCCCCTTGGGCAGAGGGGCCCCTGCAGGAGTATGAACAGCTGGGCTGCTCTGGGAGCCGGGAAGGCAGAAGTGACGAGGCCATTCAGGCCTGGGGACCACAAGGTTGCTCTTGAGGAGGGTCCCCTTGTCTCAGCTTTTGGGCAGGGCTGGCTCCGTAGCAGCCCAATCATCAAGGGGTTTTGCGTGGCTTTTTTTCCTCCCTTTCCCCGAGGCATGCAGTGATCGAGCCATTGGCAAACCGAGCTATACACATTCCTTGAATAAGAGTAACAGAGAATGCATGCTACAAAGAAGTAGGAGAGGTCAGGAGGAGCTAGGATGGGATTCAGACGCAAAAGAAGGGATGCCAATTGGACCATGCAGCTGGGGAGCTTACTGAGCCTTGTCTGGTCGTAGAGGTCAGAATTCTGAGGAGTAGTTAGGCTGGTCAAGGAGAGCTTCTAGGACAACCGGGATTTCATCTAAGTTCTAAAAATGCATTGGCCATGGAGAAGCACAGCGGAAAGGGGAGGACATAGGCAGGGCAAGGTCTGAGCAAAGACACGGGAAAATAAATCCATGAGGATCTGCTGTTTATCACACACCTGCTGAGCATCTGACATTTGTTACACGCTTACTTCTCACACTAACGATAAGCTGTTACGCCTGCATTTTACGGACGGGCAAAGTGAGGCCAAGGACCTCTAACTCTTTAGCTGCTTGCGAGCTGGGAGAAGTACATCTTAATAACTTCCGTATCCCCGGTACCGAGCCCCAGAATAGACTCCGTGAATACTGAAAAGCAGATAGCATACTCTGGAGCACACGGAGGAAGCCAGGATTCTAAATCAGGTTCCTCCAAGCCTGTGTTGCCTGCCTGTTTGTGGAGTGGCTATAAAGTGTTTGTAAAAGAGGGCTAGGCAGTAAGTGTCTAAAAGAGGATGGGTAGAATTCCGAATAAAGTCTAAGAGAATGGGACCCACGGTCATAGCCCCTGGGAGTCCCTGAAAGTTCCTGAGCTGAGGAGTGATCTGATGCCCCTGGCGTTTCAGTGTTTGTGGTGTGAGCTTGTCAACCCGGAGCTGCTGACAGACGTTGCAGGTCACGTTTTATTCTCGTGCTGTATTCCCTCAGAGCCCTGGGCATGCCGTTTCTCCAGTACCTGTTTCCTGCTCACCATTTTTTGTTCAGAATGTCCTGCCTCTAGACTGAATTCCATGCTGTCAGGGCCGGGGTCTGTGTGGCCTACCTCTGTGTCCCCTATGCCTGGCCCTGGGATATAGTAGGGGCTCATGCTGATGTGATGTTAGAAAATGGTAGTCATCACCAGTTAGGCTCATTTTCAGAGATCTCTTCCCTGAACGCGAGTCCAAACTGATCGAGCGCAGGATCAGAAGTCAAATGGTTGACGTGAAAGCGATGGTGGCACTTGTGAGCTTGTGGGGAGAAATGAATTGCTCCTTTCTCTGTGTTGCAACACTTTGTTTTTCTGCATTGGTAGCGTGGCTGATGTCTTCATGTCCTGGAGCATGTCTTCATGTCCTGGAGCTGCCGTAACCAAGTACCACAACACTGAGCGGCTTAAAACAATGGAAGTTCATTCTTTTGTGATTCTGGGGCCTAGAAGTCCAAAATCGAGGTTTGGGCAGGATTGGGTCATTTCTCCTAGTTTCTGGTGCTTGCCAGCAGTCCTTGGCAAGCCTGGGCTTGGTGTCGATAACTCCAGTCTCGGCACCTGTCCTCACACGGCCGTCTTCCCTCCGTGGGTCTCTGTGTCTTCGCATGGCATTCTCCTCTCTCTGGGGCCCTCTTCTCCTCCTCGTAAGCATTCCAGTCATACTAAATTAATGGCTCACTTTAATCTAGTTTGATCTCATTTCGATTTACATCTTATCATGTCCACAAAGACCCTATTTCCAAACAAGGTACAACTACGGGTAACGAGGATGAGGACTTCAACTTATCTTTTGCAGGTGGACACAATTCAACCCCCAATAGTTGGTTATCACATATTAGTGGTAAATAGAGCTCATGAAACAGTGATTATTCCATTAAGTTCTCACAAAGTCCTAAGGGTGGTGACATAATCAGCCCTATTATAGGTGCTGAAACAGGTTTAAAAACTGATTTGCTCCAAGCTATACAGCTAGAAAGTGACAGAAGAAGGACTCGAAGCCAGGCCATCCAACTCAGCCCTGGCCCTTTCCCACTGACCTATAGGAGGTGCTGGGATGTCGGGGCAGGCATGTGAGCCCCACTCACGGGCCCAGAAGGGCTCACGGGGCACCAGAGCACCCTGTAAATACTGTTGGCTTCACTTGCATTTGGGAGCTCACTCTTGCTCTGAAGAAACCCTTGGAGGGTAGCAGATACCACTGTCACTGAACATGTCAGAAAGCATAAGGCAAGTTTTGGGAGAACTAGGGTTTACTGAGTGTGTGAATGCTTCTGTGCACGAGGCACTAATTTCACTCCAAGTTAGGAGAAGCCAGGGTTGCGATTTAAAAAATTAGAGAGAGGGGAAGGGAGGGGGAAAGAGAGGGAGAGAAACGTCAATGTGTGAGAGATATATTGATTGGTTGCCTCTCGTATGCTCCCAACTGGGGACTGGCCCGCAGTCCAGGTTTGTGCCCTGATGGGGAATCGAACCGGTGACCTTTTCAGTTTGCAGGACAATGCCCAATCCCCTGAGCCACACTGATCAGGGCCAGGGTTGCCATTTTTATTTTCTTCCTTTCAAAGAACAAGCCGGAGGCCTCCGCCAAAGCGCAAGCCTCAGAAGCGTCTCACCCTTTTGCCTGGACTCCTCTCTCCCTCAGTCTCATGAGCTCTGTTCAGGTCCACCCTTCCCTGTTCCCTCCTCTAGGTGATGGCTGCCAGAGCCGGGGACATATGCTTCTTACTGGCCCTGGTGTCTCCCCACTGCTGCATGGTAAAGCCCAGACTCCCATGGCTCACCACCTTCCAGAACATTCCTTTCTCCCTGAGCACTTAGACTCAGTTTCCCTCTTGTTCCCATATACATCTTGAAGCTCCCACTTCTGCTTTTTTGGGCAAGCCTGCCAGCCCCCATTTCCTCAGCTGCCTTTTAAAAAAGATTTCCGTTTTATTGGTCATTGTTAAAGAAGAGAAGCTGCCCAGAGGACTGGCGTGGCCCAGTCATGCAAAGACTCTGTAAATGGGAGACTGTATCAGGACGTCCTGGTAATCACCGAGGACTGATGACAACTTTGCTGACATCTCATTTAGCCTTTACAAGCATCCTGTGAAAAAGGTGGTATTAGCATGGTGGGCCAATGAGGAAATGGAGGCTTAGGAATGTCCCAGGGACCTAAACTTGAGTACCCCCTCTGCCACCCACCACCAGTCATGTCACTCTGGGCAAGTGTCCTTATCTCTGACTCGACCTCCCCTTCTCTGGAAGGGGGGTGACCTGTCTATTCCGCAAGGCCATTTGGAAGATCAAAAGGAAGGAATCTCTGTGAGTGTACTTAGCTGGCACATAGTGGGCACTCAGCTGGTTATAGCTGGATTTCAGAGTGGAAGGGGGCAGGGGTCTGGCAGGGAGGAGCCATGAGAACAGAATGACGACCAGGAAGAGAGGCCGGGAGGCCAGAGGGTGTGGCGGGTGGGTGGCAGAAGAGGGCGGAGGGTAGCGATGAAGTCGGGGTCCCACGCAGAATGACGCTGGGTGGAGAACCATGGAACCACTGTGGATTTCTCACTATTTTTTAGTTGTCTCTTTGTTCCCTAACGGTGTGTGTGTATCACTGTCCCTTCTCTGTGTTACAATGCTGGGAACTCCATATTTCATTTTGGGGGAGGGGACAGAAGGGAGAAAGAAAGGGCAGGCCCAGTGATTGGAGCAGCTCTAGCATCAAACGTGTTTTGATTAGGAAGGCATGCAGAGCTCCACGGGTCTGCAGGCGACCGGACGCGGGCTCGGGGGCTCGGCCCAAGTGGCTCAGCAGGTGGATGTCAGAGATTGGGACCCACGTTTCCCAGTTGCCAACTTTGCCGCTGTGAACCACAGGGGTGGGGTGAGGGGAGCAGTGCCCAGGCAGATCACTTGGAGAAGTGGGGGCCCTGTGGGAGGACCGTGCACGTGCTGCTTTCCTCACCCTTTCTTTCCTTTGTGATCTGGGAGCGCATACAGGGTGGGGCAAAGCTAGGTTTGCGGTTGTGAGTACACGAACACAGAATTTATTCTTATATTGTTACTTATCAATTATTGTATTACTTTCCATATGAACAACTGTAAACCTACTTTTGCCCACGCTCGTATAGAAACATCGTATGGGTGTGTCTCCTTCCCGAGACCATCCTTTACTAAGGGGAGTTTTCACTAGCAAGCAGTGCAGCCATCCACCTACTAATTTTGCCTGTCACTCCAATGCCCCAAGGCTATTAGCAATTTACAAAGTGGGTATCTCCCAATTAGTCTATGAAGTAATTGTTCCATTTGCCACGCTCCTTCTGCTTCCAAGTTCACGATATGCCTCTCTCCTGCCCTGCTTCAGCACAAGCCTTTTGTGTCCGCTCAGAATTTCCCAGTGAGCAAACATCATAAGCGAATTGTTATCTTGGGCTGTGAGACAGAGGATTAAGGCTTTCCTCTGAGATACCCTGCTTCATCTCCACGCCCGTCCTACAGTGTTCCCTGGGGCTAAGACACAGAGACGTTGGCTGTCCTTGACCTCAGACCTGGATCTTTCTGTCTGAGAACAGCCTGATGGAGTCTGTGCTGGTTCTAAGATAAATATCTTTAGAAATATCAACGGCATACAAAGAGGAAAGCCGATTTGATTTCTTGGCTTTCTCTTGAAAACATCCCCCACCCCCACCCCCCATTGATTTCTTTTTCAAAGAGAAAGGAAAAGACATTTGGTTATGGGCAAACACCACTTTTCTGTATCTTTTGGTTGAGGGGCATGATGGCAGCGATCACAGCCGTCTCACGGAAATAATAAATGCGTGTCCACAGTCTGTTATCCGAAGCTCTTGATGTCAGATGTGTCTGGGAACTGGGTGTGTTTTTCGATTTCAGAAAGGAACTAGGGTTCCTATACTGTATATTCTCATTCTAATCACCCAGTGGGATCTAAGGTAGGGCTCTGTAATCAAACCCATTAGTTTTTCTGCAGCAAATTGTTCACACTGAGTTGGAAAAATAAAGACAATAAATAGCGTCATATCACTTCAGACCTGGTTTTGCTACCAAATGAGTTTTTTTTTTTTAAAAAAAGGGAAATCTTTTGGTTTTAGAATTTTCTGAGCACCTGGATTGATAAGAACCTGTGACTTTATGTGATAAATATTTACTATGTACCTATATAAATCCATACAGAGATGAAGATCACCCATGTGAGGCTGTATGAGCCGTTGTTCCTTAGTTTGCAAAGATGTGAGGACCTTAGGTGCTTGGGAGCCGCTTCACTCAGCCTGGCCTCCCAAAGCTGGCGCAGGCCGGGTGCAGAGGCAGCACATGGGAAGGGCCGGGTGAATACAGCCCCCGCGAGCTCACTGTTGGTAGAAGATCTGTTAGATCCCAGTAACTGGCTTCATGTTACAATTACCATGGAAAATAAAAATAACTATGAGGCAACACCAGGAGCTCACGCTCACAGAATACTTCCTTTTTTGCCAGGCACTGCTTCATAGGCCCTACGTGTTTTAACTCACCGATTCCCTCGAGTGCTGTATCAGGTAGCAAGTATTTTTGTAAGTGACTCACCCAAGATCACACGGCCAGTAAGTACAGAGCTGGACTAAGGACTCCAGCGTGTTGGCTCCCGAGTTCACACTTTTGATTACACTGCCCCTCTGCATATGTACATTCCAGCCAGAGTCAAGCAAATGGGAATTAAGACTGCTAAGAAGGAACCACCCTAATCAAATACTGTGCATCATTGAGCACTTACCACATTCAAGACCCTGGACTAAGCACTTTGTACTATCCTCTTTAAGCCCCTCAACAAAACATACAGAAGAGTCTCGACTCTCAATTCCCACGTGAAGGAACTGAGACTCGGAGCAATGCGGACATGGCAGGGCCAGGATTTGAACCTAGGGCACATGGGCACTGGGGCCGAGGATCTCCGGGTGAGAGCACAGGTGCTGGCCTCCAGCAGCTTACAAGGAGGTTCAGGGACATATGTGACACAGAGACGGGGAGGACATTCTCAGAACAGTGAGCGGCCAGACATGTGGCTTTGGCTCCATCTGCATGTGGAGAGGGGTTCAAAGGCTCCGTGTGGGCCACGAGGCAGCTTCTCTCTGGGACCCAGCTCCCTGTCTGTAAAGGGGGGACAGTGACACCCACCCTGCCTGCCACACTGGGTGGTACTTGGGCCCCAGGGAGCCAAAGGATATTGCAGCACGCTTTGGTTCTTTGTGCTTTTTTGACTGTGCACAGATGTACCAGGAAGGGAACTATCTCCAGGGGCTACAAAGAGCAAATGGCGCCTTTGGAAAGAAGGGGAGAAGGCAAAGGGGCTCTAGCTGACTCCCCTAAATGTGCTGGGACGATTCTCAGGGCACCCCTCCCCCACCAGGACGGGGGACGTGGTAGTGCTGGCTGTTCTGCATGGTCTTTGGTGGTTCCAAGGATGCCTCCTGGACCTCCCTCTTGTCCTCACTCCACATGTAGATCAGTCACCAGGCCCTGTGCATGCCACCCCCTCTAACTTCCAAGATCCAGGCTTGCCTCCCCCACCTCCATTCCACTGTCCAGGGTCGTGCCACCTTTTCGTGGGACAGCACTAAACCATGGTCTCTTCTCTGGCCTCCATCTCTCCAGACTGTTCCTCAAGCTTGTCCTCCCACAGCTGCCAGAGCCTTGTTTTTAAGACACCCACCGTGTTATTCCCCTGCACAAAGCTGGCCCATACCTCCCCAGCAGTTATAGCAGGGTCAGCAAATGTTTTTTGTAAAAAGCCAGACAATAAATATTTTAGGTTTTGAAGTTCAAAAGGCAAAGTTGAGGATATTATTTGAGTACTGATACAAGAGAGAAAACAAATTTCACAAAGTTTTTACTAATGAAATTCATAATATAATAGTAACGAAATATATTTTTTGTAATACAAGTCTACTGGTGAGAAGAATGGATTTTCATTTTGGGTCGGGGGGTGACATAACATTCTGTTTCATTGGAGTTTAAATTGGGGTTTGCGTAATTGGAGTTAGTGTTTCCTACCATGAACTCAGTCACAAATGTTTAGCTGTGAAAAAGTATCCTTAGATCTCAAGCTCCAAAGAGATGGATTCAGCACCAGACCCATCGTTTGCAGGCCCCTGAACCGTGTGCTTCTCGACACTGGCTGCATGCCGAAAGAGCACCAGGGTGCTTCTAAGAAACCCCGGACGGTGGGGCCCAAGCCCAAGCCCGTTATGTAACCATCTCTAGACAGGAGACCTGGACATCAGTGTGGTTTGAAAGATGCTCAGTGATTCTGATGTGCAGTCACAAGTGAGAGAACCATTGGCCTCCAGGACAGAGTCCACAGAAGGCCCACCTTGATCTTTGCTGCCAACCCCGCCCGTCTCTTTCCTGACGCCCCTTGTCGCCACTCAGCTACAGGAACACCTACGGCAATTTCTTACTTCTGGGCTTTGCTCACACTGTTCCCTCTGTTGGGAAATGTCATTCTTTATCCTTTAAGCTTTAGCTCAGGTGCCCCCTTCTGTAGGAAGCTGTCCTCTCCTGTCTGGTCCCTGAGTCCCTTGCATTTCTCTACATTTTAGCATGCAAAACCCCACATTGTCATTGCACATTTACCCCTTGGAATTTTGCACAGACTGTAAACTTCACGAGGGCATGATCCAGGCTTATTCTTCTCTAGATGTCCTGTGTCCACCAATGCAAGGCTGGCCCCTCAGCCATCCATGCTCAATAAGTGCTTGCTGGAGAAATGAGAGAGGACTTGTCCCCCTCCCCCACCGCAAAATGAGCCGGGTCTGGAGGGGGTGGGGATGAAGGGACCACAGTGGTTGGTTTCCAATTCCTGGTAATCACAAGTTTATTTTCTGAGAATCTCATGTTTTCTGTAACTTGCACTTTCTCACATTGTGACTTGGCACTTGTTTTAAGGAAACAGTGGTTTTTCCTTAACTTTTTCTGTCTGTGAAGAATTTTGCTGCTGGAACACCCAGCCCATTTGTGGTTAAAAGAGAAGAAAGTGTGGCTGCCATAGTGGCAGGCAGGGCCTTGCTGCATTCTTCCTGTCATCTTTTTGTCCCCACTGTCACTGGTCCTGAGTTAACCCTGATCGGGGTGAGTCCTGGGTTCAGCTCACGGCCCTGTGGCTGGGAGGCATTCCCGGTTCCAGCCTGGGGGGAGGTGGGGATTGTTTTCATCCATTGACTCTCTAAACATTTCAAGACTCTGAAAAGCCCTGTGCTATGTTTTAACACTCAGAACACCTTTTGTTTTGTTTGTGTATTTTTACAGTCAGATGCTCTACCCCTGAGCTGTACCCCCTTGTTTGTTTATTTTTAAATGTGCGAAAAGGAAAGAGATAGTTCCTTTAGGTCCCAGGTTGTGAGAGGCTGTTACAGAGTTGCAGTAGAAAAGGGAGGGGACACTTATTTCTGGAGTGCCCTGCTCTGTCCAGAAGGATGCCTCCTGGACCTCCCTCTTGTCCTCACTCCACATGTAGATCAGTCACCAGGCCCTGTGCATGCCACCCCCTCTAACTTCCAAGATCCTGGCTGATTGGAGTGCCAGGTGCTGTATATGCAGAGATACATTTCTTTTCCATTTTAACCTAGCAACAATTCTGCAAGGTAGGTGGAAACTTACAGAAGAGGAAACTTAATATCAGGCAGATTTAGTGCCTTGCCCAAGATCACACACAGTTAAAAGGTAGAACGGCCAAGTTTGTGTGTGTGTATGGAAACTTTTAATCGACATATAATATAAAGAAAAGCCCACCACTCCTAAGTATACATCTTAGTGACTTTTTCACAGTGAACAGACTCATGAAACCCGACTCTTCCTTCATCATGAGACAGAACATTACCACCTCCTGAGGTCCCCTCTTGTTCTCTCTCAGCCTCTGTTTTCTCCTCAGTTCCTACAAGGATAACTGCTCTCCTGACTTGTAACACTATCGATTAGTTTTGCTTGTCTTCTAACTTAATATAAATGGAGTCATACAGCAAACACTCTTTTGCGTCTGCGTTTTTAACTCAGCATTCTGTTACGTGAAATTTATCCATGTTATTCCATGTGGTTGTAATTCATTCATTTCTATTGCTCTGGTGAAATTTATCCAAGCTATTCCACATGGTTGTAATTCATTCTTTTCTGTTGCTCTGTAAGTATCGCCTAGTGGTGGACATTTGGTTGCTTTACAGTTTGGGGCTGTTACAAATGGTGCTTCAAAAAATATTCTTTACATGTCTTTTGGCACTAATTGGTCCTGGGATTGGAGTTTTTGGGTTATAGGATATACGTAAGTTCCGATTTCGTAGATACTGCCAGTTTTCGAAAGTGATTTTACCAACTTACACTCCCACCAGAAGTGGATGAGGGTCCTGATTGCTCTACGTATTCCCTAGGAACTGCCTTTTCTCATTGTGGCCATTCTGGTGTTTGTATAGTAGTATCTCATTGTGTTTTAATTTGCATTTCCCTGGTATCTAATGAAAAAGCACCTTTTGCTATGCTTATTGGAACATTTGGATATCCTCTTTTATGAAGTGCCTACTCAAAACTTTTTAAAACTGAGATTACTTTTCTTTCTTTCTTTTTATTTCTAGGAATTCTTTATATATTCTTTTTTTGTTAGAATTCTTTAAATATATTTTACTTGTAAGAATTTTTTATATATTATTTGTAGGAATTATTTATATGTTATATATATTTGTTAAATATTGTCAATATTTTCTCCTATTCTGTGGCTTATATTTTTATTATCTTAATGGTGCCATTTGAGAAAACAAAGTTTCTAATTTTGAAAATTCATATATCAATTTTTTTCCCTTTGTGGTTAGCACATTTTGTTTTGTTTAAGAAAATTTTGCCTACTCCAAGGTCACGAAGATGCTCTCCCATGTTTTCTTGTAAAAGTTTTATTGTTTTGCCTTTCTGTTTAGACCTAGAGTCCATCTGGAATTGATTTCTTTGTTGACTGTAAAAGAAAGGTCAAGATTCATTTTTTAAATATGGATAACCAATTGACTTGGCAACATCCATTGAAAGGACCATCTTTTTTCCCCCACTGCACTTCAGTGTCAGGTATCAGGTGACTGCACATTTGTGGGTTGGCTTCTGGACTCCTAAAGTCAAATTTTTAGGCCAGAATTATCTGATTGTAAAGTGGCCTTCTTTTCATTATTCTATAATGGAAAGAATTTGAAAAAGTGATTTTGAAACAAACTAAGGCTGAAAGGACATAATATGCTACCTTCGAGTGGGAGTGTTCTGTACTACCTAACGGAGACACATTAGGTACTCACAGTCCTAAGAGGCAAATGGAGGTTGTCTGGGTGGGAGTGTGGGGCAGCCTGGAGGGGGGAGGGACGAGTTCACACGTTAAAAAGGGGATGTTAGGAAAAGTGCTGGCAACAGGCTGAAACCCATGAACCAGGACATTTGAAAAACTCTAGGGGGATAATCTCAAAGAAAGGGGAAAAAGTACATTTTTCTATAGTTATAAAGCAAAGCAAATTATTAGATAAGGGGTTATTTGTTGAATAAGTAGTGTGTGTAAGAGATTTTAATGAGAGTACATAATTTGTACTTAGGGATTATTAGCTCCTCAAAATCTTGTTCTGACTGGGTTATTAATTACATTTTTTGATTATAAAAGTTAATCCATATATGCTCTTTTTAATAGAGGATTATAGTTTTATAAGAGAAGTAGAAGTAAATAGAAAATATTTAATTACCTGGCTTCTTCTAGGTTTTTGCGATTAAAAACCACTTACCTTTTCTGAGACTAAACTATATGTTCCAAATGGATATTATTGACCATCTAGTGGATGTTACCCAAAGTGTGGACAGTGAATGTTCATCAGTGGTTTTCATCCTTGGCTGTACATTCCAATCACAAAGGGAGCTTTGAAAAAATACTGATGCTCAGGTAGCAGCCCCAGATATTCTAATTTGATTGCTGTCGGGAGCGTTCTGGGCATCGGGATGCCTAACAAAACTCCTCAGGTGATTATTATAATGTGCAGCCAAGGTGAAGCCCACTGGGCCAAATGGAGTTAATTCACGCTCATGGGACTTGCCTTCCATTCACTCCAGTACCACTTTGGGCTGCAACCCCACCTGTGTCTTTAGGCAGCTTTTTCTTACTGCCCCTTATCGTGGCTCAGTGACAGCGGGTTTTGGGTTGTGCAGTGATTTTTTTTCACCACGGGGTTCTTCCTAACCATCCCTTCTGTCGCCTCTCTGTGCTGGTGGGACATCTGAGGATCGGAAATGGGGCGTGGCTTGTGCAGGGGAGTCAGCCCTGGGCTGAGACTGAAATCCTGCCCCGCTGAGTCACAGGCCAGGAGCTCACGACCTGTCAGCGTCATCACAGGGGTAAGGATGAAGAGCAGGACAGGGAGTGGGTGCCCCTGACCAGACGGAAGGACACTGAGTGAAGAAGGAAGCTCCGCAGTCCGGGGAGCAAGTGCGAGACTGGGCACAGATCAGACGCTCCACGGCTGCTGTTACGTGGACCCGCGAGGCCTGCCTCCAAAGCCTCATGTTGTTACTATTGTTATTACTCTCTTCACCAGAGAAACACTAGGACTAAGTCCTCCTTAGCAAAGCGTAGGAACTGAGTGCCCTGGGGCCTTCTGCTATAGGCACATCACATTCGTCACTCTGGGTCTAGAACGCTGCGGGTCAGCGTTGCTGTGGCCCAGGGAGAGAGCTTCCAGTCATCTGGCCGAAGTGCTCCCATGTGTGAGCATGTGAGTGTCTGTGTGTGTCTTGCTAGACAAAACCAGGAGGAAGGGAAGGGAAGGGAAGGGAAGGGCGAGGGGCAGGTTGTCTTCATTCGACTCCAGAAGGTTTCCTTAGTTGCTCGTTAGGGATATGGGGTTCAGTTGTCTGGCGGTGCCCAAAGGCAGAGACCAGGCCTTAAGTAGCTGGTTGTGACACAGGGCTTGACACACAGAAGGTTCTCAGGGCAGGTTTGGTGAATGAATGATGGATTGAACAATCTCTATCACTGTTTCTAATATTTTGCCTACCGTGGATATGCGTAATGTGGTATGCTGTTTCAGACTAGAGTGAAAGAATCACATATATGGTGGATATATGCGGATACTCACACACACTCAAAGTGAGGAGAGAGAAACAGGAGCGGGTGCTCCTCCCTGGCTGCGGGACTCCCTTTCTCGCCCAGCTCCCCTGTATCTCTCGCACCCACACATGGCACTGAAAGCCAAAGCATACCAGTTAGGTGGTGATTGGGCAAGTTTATGCCGTCCCTAGTTTCTGGCAGGGGTCCAAAATATTTCAGTTCTCTTCCTGATTTTCTTATTGTCAGATTCCCGTCAGAAAATCAAATGTGTCCCAGGTGGTTCAAATAAAGGGACTTTCATGCAGGATCTCTTTAACATGAGGGAGACAGGTAGGGTTGAGGAAATAAACCGGGGATGTTGGGGCCACTCAAGTGTGGGGAGCCCAAGCCACCCCAGGTCTGAAGGGGCAAGGAGACACACTGGTGTTTCTAGAGCCCAGGGAGAGCGAGAGCAGCAGGGATGCTGTTGGAGAGGCTGCGGGCAGGAGCGGTGGTGGGAGGGGTGCAGCACCCATGTAGGGAGGGAGCAGGAAGGAAACCCTCGGCCCCTCCTCCTCTGGCCTTTCTATCTCCTGCTAGTTCCTCGCACTGGCCAAACCCAACAAGGCTCTGGTAGTGGTCTCACTGGTCCGTCTCCCGGGTCACCCTCTCCCTGGCTCAGAGCAGGGCAGAGGGTGCAGAGCGGCTAGAGGGCAGGGTAGCAGCCGAGAAGCAGCAGCTCGCTGGTGCAGGGAAGAGGCTGCAGGAGCTCAGAGGGACCCGGGAGATGAGGAAGCGGATCCATAGGCAGAGTGTGCCTGCCCTCCGTCCCTGGGGAGTGCGAGCTGCGGGGAAGTAATTAGACCATATCCAGGAATCTCGTCCTGGACCCATAATTACATGTACAGGAATTTTTTTAAAAGAGTTGATGGCAGTGGTTTTAATGTCTCATAAATATTCCTCTAAGGATTCTCCCACAAGAAAGGGGTGGTTTTGTTTCTCAGGCCAGGAGCCAGCCCCAAGCCTTTGGAGATGAGGCTCCCAGGCTCTTCTGAGGAGGAACTCTTGGGGTAGCAGCCTCCTTGGGCTCCCACCCCCAGCTCCACTAAGAGTTCAGGCCCCGGGTTCCAGGAGCCCTAGGAACCCCTTGGATTCTGCCTAGAGGGGAGCTTCCTTCGCAAGCTTTTCCCCAGGAGCTGGCAGCAGCATTACTGACACTGATCTCAGGGCATGGAGGAATGTGGGTGCTGTGGCAAAAGCTTCTTTGGGAACTCCGTGTTTGCTCATTTTGACTAAATTCTGGCATGTGCATAAGCAGGAGGCGTTTATTCAACCAAAAGCAAAGACTGATCTGTGCCCAGTCATGGTGCACAAGGCAGGGGAAGGAAATGCAAGGCGGAAGAAACGGGAGCGTATATGTGTATGTGAAACCCCCAGGTTCCGTAAAGATGTTCCCAGAGACCGTCTCCTTTCCTCTTCAGAGAACTCCCAGCGCGGGCACTGTTTTGCTCAGCTGAATCAGCTCAGGAGTTGCCTGCCAAATGGTGACGAGGCCGAGGACTTCAATTTGCATCTCAGCCCTCCCGTGATGAGAGGTGTGGTCTTGGGAAACTTGCGATGCTTCTCTGATTCTCTTTTCTTCTTTGTAAAATGACATCATAACTGTGTCTGAGTTGAAATAATTTATGCAAAAACCTTCTACCCCATTATCCGGCACGTGCCAAATGCTCCCTAACCATGAGCCGATTTTGAAGTTCGGAGTGAACCGAAGCCCCGCCCTTCCCTTTGGCACTCGTCTTTGCTCATGGCTCTAGCCTAGGGCTTACTGACCACCGGGCTACCTTGCCCACTAGACTGGTGTTCCTTTGTCCCTGATGCCTGGTCCTGTGCTCATCCAGAGAGGGGATCAGTCAAGATGTGTTGAATGAATTATTGAGTGGTGGGCAAATGGTGGGGACTCTTCAAATACAGGGCTAGGTCTCACATATCTGAGCCACCGCAGAAGCCATGGCTGTCGTAAACAGGGAGCCCTGGGGTATTCCAGAAACCTGATGCCTTTAGAAAGCTGTGCACACTGACTTTTTCCTCCTGGAGTTTTTTCAGGCCATTTAAGCTGTGGGGCATGATTGCACCATTGGCTACAATTACTGTCTGCCTAAGGGGGGCTTGTTTTGAAGTCCAGGTTGGACTTAGCTGCCCCCTGACTGATCACTTGAGAGGTCTGCTAATGGAGGGGAATTGGGCCACCTGAGGAGTGCTGTTGCCAAGGGAAGGCAGAGCTGGTGTAGCAGGAAAGTCAGCAGGGCCCTCTCACCCACACAGGTCCCATGCTAAAGAGTCGAGGCTGCAAGGAGTCTGCCAGAGACCGCAGAGCAACTGGGAAGTTCTGCTTTGTGCTGGCCTCCTACAGCTGGGCCTTAGCATAAGCTCTCTCCTTTAATTATCTCTGAAATCTGTTTTCTGGGTTATTCTTATCCTCAACAGACAGTTGAGACACCAAGATTCAGAATGGTTCCTTAGCCCGCTCATGGTCACAAAGCATGTATTTGGCACCAAGCCTTAGCACACAGCCTCCAATATTCAACACTCCCTACAGGACTTGCAGTCACACACACAGGAACCTTCAACATTCAGTTCTGAGTAACGTCTATTGCCTTTCCCTTAAGAATGAAAGGGATTAGATAAATGTTTCCTCACATCTCTTCCCGGGAGCACTTGGACCATGAGATGCTTGGCTATAAAAGCGTCCTGATCAAATATATTTGGGAAATCATTGTCCTTCTTCTTGGAGAGGCACAACGCACATTCCTAGGTTTAAGATTCTGAGAAGTCCTGCAGTAAAGAAGCTGTATTATGCCAGCCTTTCCCAAGCCTCCGTGACCAGGAACCTTTGTTTTGTTAGCATTTACTAGCATCCTACAGAGGCAAGTAAACACCGAAATCGATGAAGCAGTCTTGTTCCTAAGACCTGACTCAGCAAGAGGGCTTTGGAGTATGGGATCCTTCCCGACACTGCCCCGTCCCTGAAATAGCTTAGCATCCCCGCCTCCAGGGCTCAGTACAGCCCTGTGTTGTGTCACCCATTTCCACTTTTTTCCACACTGTCTTGATGAGGAAAATGCCCATGGATTCTGCTCCCAAGAACTCCTAATACCTCATGAGAAAATTTTAAACACAACTCTCCACTGGATAGTTTTGATTTGCTTTTCCTATTAAATGTTTATTACCTTTCTGAACATGCTTGCCACCCTCCTGCCTTTTATGAAAGGACATCGGGAGGCTCACACCTGTGTATGTTGGGGAGGTAGGTTGTTTAGATAGAGAAAACTGGTCGTGGTTCCCTTTGCCCCACCAGCCCCATCCACATAGCTCCCTCCACCCCTTCTCAGGGAACAGAAAAGGGACAAGGAGCAAATGAAGGTGACCGGACCTCCACATGTCCAAAATAGAGTTCCCAAACCCCAGAGGTCCTCCAGTCCCAGGCCCCATAGCCCGCCCCCCACAGGCCAGTCTCTTTCTCAATTCATGCCCACGTGTAAACAGCACCGCCCTCACCCCAGTCGCTCAAGCCTACACCCTGGAAGCTACCTCTGTTTTCCTTTCCCTCAACACCCTTCAACCTATCTACTGTCCAGGCCTGTTGGAGTAAAAGCAGTTTGTTGTGTGGGCTATGGAACCCAATGGCCACCGTTCAGATCCCGCCTCTACCACTTCCAAGCTGTGTGGTCTTGGGGAAGGTACTTGACCTCTCTGGTGCTCTGTTTTCTCACCAGGAGATAATAAGAGTATTGACCTCAAAGGGTCGCCATAAGGATCATGTGTGATAGTAAATGCTCAGTGCTTTATACTGTGCGGGACTGCACTCCAGTAAATGTCAGATATGAACGGTATTCCTTCAGATCCCATCCATCTCTCTCCATCTTGATTAGTGTCACTCTGGCCCAGTGCCTACCATCCCTTCCTGAACCACTGCAGTAATGTCCAAACAGGATCCCATTTCCACTCTTTGCTAGTACAGTCTCCACACAGCAGCCAGAATATATTTCTTATTTTTATTTTTCTTTACTTTTTAATCTTCACCTGAGGAGGTGTTTTTTTTTCATTGCTTTTTAAAGAGAGAGGAAGTGGGAGAGAGAGAGGGGGAGAGAAATGTCACCATGAGAAAGAAACATTGATGGGCTTCCTCTTGTATGCACCCTGGCCAGGGACTAAACCTGCAACCAAGCATGTGTCCTGACTGGGAATTGAACCCGCGACTTTTCCGGTTCACAGGACGACACTCCAGCCAACTGAGCCACACCGGCCAGGGCCAGAATGATCTCTTACCAACACAGATATGACAACCTCACTCTACTGCATAAAAGCCTCTAAAGTAGGTTCTTCATCACAACTAAAATTAGATTTAAACAACTCAGAGGTGACCTGGCCCGTGAAGTGGCTCCTTGACCTTCCCCACACCGTTCTCCCCTATCTTGTGCAGTGCTAGGCACCCTAACATCCAGTCTGTTCCTTTAACCCCCCCTACCCTTTTGCCACAAAACGGAATTTGCATAAGTTGTTGGCTCATTCTTCTCTAATGCACCTATTCTGCACCTTACAAAGGCCTTCCCCTTGACTTTCTCATCAAAATGTGAATTTCCTCACAGCTGTAGTTATCTTATTTTCTCATTTATTGTCAGACACCCCTATTAACCCTGTAACCTCCATGAGGACGGGGGCTTTGGTTTATCACTATGTTCCCAGAGTAAATGCAAAAGGAGGAATAAAGAAAAAATAAGTTATAGCCTGGCTGAGCCATACTTTCCCCATCTTCCTTTTATTATCCCCATTTTATAGGTGGAAAAGTTGCGCTTCTTCCCTAAGGTCTCAGAGCTGACCAGTGGCGGGACTGGGATTTACACCCAGGCAGCCGGGAGCCTGCACCCACCGCCTAACCAAGCTCCCCTGCCTCCTTTAGTAGTGTCAGCTGAATCTGAACTGAAGGTGAGGTTAGGAAGTGGTTCACAGCAAGGTGCCCCGGTGTGAGAGTCTGGACTGGGAATCCAGAAGAACTGAGTTTTTCCTCCCACACCAGTCACTTAGCTGGGAAGCTACAGAACCTGCCATTTCTACCAGTCTTCCTTGTTCTCATTCATCTGCTTTTGTTCCTCCCCCCGTGCACTGTGGGAGGGCTTGATCCCACATCCAGACTGCGAGGCCTCTGATGGAGACCAGGGGAAGGAGCCAGACAGGGCGCCCTGGCTTAGGGCTCTGCCTCCAGAATGCAGTTGGCTCCCAAAGGTGAGGGGCAGATTTAGGGATTTGATAGGCTTTCTTCACAGGGCATGGGTGAGAATTTCCATAAGGGAGCAAAGTATTAGTACTTAGGGAGAAACAGTCATCCTTTTAGCCCCCAAATTTGTAGGTGATAGCAGTAGACTTTTAATTTCTTTCTTTCTTTCTTTTTCTTTCTTTCTTTCTCTCTTTCTTTCTCTCTTTCTTTCTCTCTTTCTTTCTCTCTTTCTTTCTTTCTTTCTTTCTTTCTTTCTTTCTCTTTCTTTCTCTTTCTCTCTTTCTTTCTCTCTTTCTTTCTTTCTTTCTTTCTTTCTTTTTTAGTTTTAGACCATTGAGTCTAGAAAAAGTTAATTATCAAGGAAGGTATGGAGATTAGAGATGACAAAGTGAAAAGATGGTCAGCTGTGTTTAGTGTTTGAGTCTGCTCTTTGTGCTATGGGAAAGACACACTGGGAAAGTATCCTAGGCAGGTTATAAAAGGGTGGGGGAAGGTAACCCTGGCAGAAAGAATTCTGTAATAGTCCCCCCTTCTCTGCAGGAGATATGTTTCAAGACCCCAGTGGATGCTGGAAAACAGATAGTACCAAAACCTATATATATTATGTTTTGGATTTTTTTTTTCTACACGTAGATATCTTTTCATTTAAAGGAAGCACTTTACAGCTCCTCTTTGGCATATCCCAATTGCCAGCATCACTGCTTTTGCACTTTGGGGCCATTATTACGTAGAAAGCACCGAGACACCCCAACAGTGGATCGGATCAGGTGGCTACTAACAGGCGGGTAGCATGTATAGCACGAATACACTGGACAAAGGGATGATCCACATCCAGGTGGGACGGAGACAACGGACGGCATGAGATTCATCACCCTGTGCAGAATGGCGTGCAATTTAAACTTTATGAATTGTTTATTTCTCTAATTTTCCATTTAATATTTTTGGACCACGGCTGACCTTGAGTAAGTAAATCCGTGAATAATGGAGATTACTGTATATTTTGTGACTGGTCTGTGTTTGTTGGTTTGTTTTTTGTTTTTTTTTTGACTTATGTTTCTTTCTGGAACATCGTGCCTTTTCAGTAAATCCCTTTCTGTCACCCCATTTTCTAGGAAGCTCAAAGCACCCCTCTTTTAGGGGCACATTTAACCCTTCGGACTCACTCCTGGAAAAGCTGCCCAGGACCTCCTTCTCAAGCGAACGCCTAGCTAGTGCCTGGCACAGTCGGCACTCGGCCAGAGCTGACTATTATTTTCAGAACAGAAGTCAGCTTGGCGGCTTAAAACAACAGGAAATTATTTTCTCACAGTTCTGGAGGCCAGAAGCCTAAAAGCAGTACCACCGGGCTGAAATCAGGTTTTCAGTAGCACTGTGCTCCCCCTGGAGGCTCTGGGGGAGAATCCATGCCTTGTCTCTTCCAGCTCCTGGTGGCTGCAGGCATTCCTTGGCTTGTGGCCACATTGCTCCAACTTTTGCCTTCATCTTCCCATACCTTCTCATTGTACGCCAAATCTTCTCTCCCCTCTTTCTTACAAACACATTTGTGAGGGCATTTAGTGTTCACCCAGATAAGCCAGGATAATCTCCCCATTTTAAGATTCTTAATCACATCTGAAACAATCCTCTTTCCAAATAGAGTAACATTTATAGGTTCCGGGAATTGGGACCCGAGGTCCTTGGAGGCCATTAGTCAGCCAGTCACCTAGCTCTAGGGTTTACACAGGGAATATGCACGGATCCCCTTCTGAAAGCTGATATGGATGGGCGGGGGCACACTGCCCAGGCAAAGGCAGGGCAAGAAGTTGCCAGGGGATCATTGCTTTCCTTGGGGAGATAGGTGCACTTTGGCCAGCTTCTGATGAGCATTAAATGTGAGATGTTGGGACCACAATTCATTCATTTATTTATCATAAAATTATTGGGCAGCCCTCACTGGTGTGGCCCAGTTAGTTGGGCATTGTCTCACTAACCAAAAGGTCGCCGGTTCGATTACCAGTCAGGGCATCTGCCTTGCGGGCTCAGTCCCAGTTGGGATGCGTACGAGAGGCAACCAATCGATGTTTCTCTCCCACCTTGATGTTTCTCTCCCTGTCTTTCTCCCTCCCTTCCCCTCTAAAAATAAAATAAATAAATAAAATTAAAAAAAAATTATTGGGCGGACATTGTATACACGGGCCTCTGGAGTTCTCACTCCAGACAATGGAAGAGGTCAAGAGACTGTTGTATGTACCGTGGCAAGTGCTGAAATAGAGGAATATATTGACCAGGGTATTCAGGGCTTGTCTCCTGTCCTGCAGCCTGAGAAGGCTTCCAGGAGGAGATAATACTTGAATGGAGGCTGCAAGATAAGGAGGAGTTAGCCAGGTAGACCCAGATCAGGGCGTCAGCACAGCAGCATTTACAAAGCTGTGTGATCAAGACTGAACCTAGCTCTGACCTGCCCAGGTTGCCCGGCAGTCCTCTTAGGACTGAGATAAATCTTGGCTGAGGACACCTAGAGCTGGAATTTCATCTCGTTATTTTGTTTTAAGTGTACCTGTTGCTGTTAAACGTGTCTGGTATCTTTTGCCCTCACAGCCCTTCCTTATGGGTGAAACCCACCAAAGCAGAAAGGACAGGTTCTGTGAGTCTCTGCAGGGTGACAGGGCTTGTCTCCTGTCTTGCTGCCTTGTACAGGTGGCCTGTGGCTGCGAGACAGGCAGACTGACCAGCCGTGAAATCTGAATGCAAACTGGCTGCTAATTAGAGATTTGTCAGGTCTAAGGAATCCAGTCCCATGGTGTTCTCAGTGTTAACATACCTTTTCTTTTAAAATGTAAAAGCACATCCTGTGTTTCTCGCAGCGTGAGTGGCTTTTCAATGCGCTTAGCATAGAGTGGCCAGCAGAGCTGCTTTCGGTCCCTCCCGCCATGCTCCCAGGATACCCACAGTCCTCCCTCCAGCCGCGCCACTTTCCAGCGTTTTTCCCTCTGCTGGGACTCCCTTACTCCAGCGATGACTCTGCCACCCCCTACCAGCCTTCCTGCCTCAGCTAAAAGGGCACGTCTCTATTTACATATACGCAGCTTTGATTAAATATGCGTATGTGTGCCTTCATTGTTACTATTTTTCTTCCTGTGGACAGGGGTCTCAGATTGTTTTGTTAACCCAGTCTCTACCCCGTAGCAAGCATACACTAAATATATGTCAGGTAAATGAAAGGATATTTTAAAAAAATTAAAGAAAACAGAAGTATTTAATGAAGAGAGTGCTTTAACATTCATGAGACATCCATGCTAGGAAAAAATCTTTAGCCCTAAATATATTTTGGATAGCTTTTTTTATTAGAAAATTTTATCATGTTGAATGGAAGAAGGAAGATAAAAATCTATGTATAGTCCAATCTCAGTTTTATAAAATTCATGTATAGTTTCTTGAAAATGTATCAAAATATTGGTGTATGGATGGTAAAGTTATACAATGATTGCTTTTGTTTTTCTATTTCTTTTCCAAGTTTTCTGTAATGAGAACAACTTTTGTTTTTAAAAAAAGTTAAAATATCAGGGAGGCTCCTTTGAGCCATCTGGTGTCTTGGCCCTTTCTTGTAGGCACCCTAATCTTTTACTTACACATTATGGGCTTATGGGAATGAATTGGAGGTCTCCACTAGAATGATTTAACCAATTAACTTAATCATTAACTGCCATAGCATCTTATATGTGTTGGACAAAAGATTTAGAATAATCCTTATTACGGGATGGACAAAGGGAATATTTGAAATCTCTCTCTCTCTCATTCCTTTCCAGCCTTTCTCATGGAATTCCCACAGGGACTAAAGCCCAGAAAAAAAGGACAAAGTGGCTTTAGAGTCTGTGAAAGGAGAATGAGTTCGAGGCGGGCCTGTAGTCGTAGCCAGAGCAGAACTCCTGTGAGGTGTGCCTGTGTTCGCTAATTATCCCAGACTTTCGACTGCATTTACCTTCTTTGTGATGCTTTCTTACAGTCTGTGAAAACTTCATTGTAGCATTATGTCTTTCTATGCACTACAGCTCTTTTAGAAATTAACCTGTTAACATTTCTTTTCTAAACAAACTACCAAAAGAAAATTTTAGCATTAATTTCTGTTAGCGAGTCTGTGACAAAATAGCATCCTCCCAAATCTTTTTGGGAAATTTGTAGACAAAGTTTATATCCTTGACTCAGTGATGCTATTTTGAACTCTTACCTTAAGGGTATGACCTAAGATAAGAAAAAAAAAAAAGATTTCATGCCTAAAGGCAGTATTACATTGTCAATAAATGTGAAATAAATGCCCGACAATAAATAAAGCGGCGAGGTTTTCAGTACAGCTGGCCCCCTGTATTTGTGGGCTCTGCAACTGCGGATTTAACCAACCCTGATAGAAAATATATTTTTAAAATGTTTTGTTTTTGGTGACTTGGACTGTGTGGTTAGGCCTATGACGATTGCATCTGTACTGAACACATATAAACCTTTTTTCATGTCATTATTCCCTAAACAATACAGTACAATAACTATTTATAGCATTTACATTGTACTAGGTAGTAACCTAGAGATGATTTAGAGCATTTGGGAAGATATGTGTAGTTTATATGCAAATGCAACACCATTTTATATAAGGGACTTGAGTATCCTCAGATTTTGGTATCCATGGGAGTGGGGTGGGGTCCCCATGAATACAGAAGGACAACTGTAATTGTTTTCACTCAATGGGCTAAGTGCAGCTATTTGAAATGATTGTTTTAAAAAACACAGGACAGTATATAACATGTTTATCACCTTATATTCAGTTTCTACATCGATGTGTAGGTATATGTAAATTTAGGTTTAAAGATTGTGTGACACATGACTTATTCACATAAAGACACAGATGTCCTCCCCACACCCACCCTAATCCCTGCAAAAGTCCACAGGGGACCTTTCTGCTGGTATCATTCTCAATTATGCATTAATAACCACGTGTGTTGGAGGTGATTTAGAGGGGTCAGTGTGTCACAGAGCTGGAATGATTAATCTCTGCAGATTTCAGTCCTCAAGGAATGCCCATCATTTCCCCGAATTTTTTTCTTGGTAAATCATCAGATGACCCTTGGCTCTGGCTTGATTGACGTCATGGAAATTGCCATCTCTCACTCACCTGTCGATTTTGGTAGTCAGATGTCGATTGTTCCTGACCCAGCATTCCTGGCTTGCTTGTGTGTCCCCTCTCTCCCAGCTGACCCCATGCTCCAGCCTTGGACACCCTGACTGTCCTGGAACACTTGCATTCCTCTGCCTGGGACTTTGTGGAATTGAAAATAATCTCTAGTAATCAGGTCCTTGAACTTTGAAATCCA